>JAIPRM010007980.1:0-16456 GCA_025469315.1 Stegophylla sp. TES_Ste_2020 | reverse complement strand
TTAATTAATAAGTTTAAAACTCAAGTTCAGTTTTGCGCTCCTATACAATTTGCGCCCCTGGCGTAGGCACACTTCGCCATACCCTTGCTACGCCACTGCCTGTGTGTATACACGTACGTATTTTAATAATGTATATACATATATATATATATATATATATATATATATATATATATTTTTTTTTTACAGTTAATTTTCCGTTGAAATTCTATTCAGCGTGATTATAATGGTAGACAATTTTATTGTTTTCATACCACTCTGAACTATGGAATTTATTATTGGGTGATTACGAAAGAAAAAAATGTTTTTTATTTTTTTTACGTATGTATACGTCCCAATTATTATTATTATTATTATTATTACTATTACTAAAACAAAATTTTTTTTTTTATTTTACAACGACTTACGTTGACGTTGTCTTCATCTTTTGGGAAATGGGAGCCCGAGTCTGACTGCTGACGTCCGCTTGAGTGACCACTCGATCTTTGGTAACTTGGCTGTCCGTCCTTGTGTTCGCTTTCCCGGTAGTCGATCCTTGAATGGCTCGGATTTTTAGTACCTTGACAAAGTGAATACCACCGCTGCCACCAATTTTGTTGTAACCCAAGGTTGATTCCGTGGGTTACAGGAAGTTCTTTGGTTTCACAGTCTCGGTTCTTACCAATCGGTCTACTTCGAAGTTATATTACCGCGGTTACGATAACTCGTGTACAGATACGCACGTCTAACTAGGGTGTAGATTTATATATCTATTCGTACGTATTAGCGAGAGAGAACAAGAGAGGTAGTTTTAAATATAACTGAACACACGGTTAAGTATTACATTGGTTTTATTATATTAAATTAAAATGGTTTTATTGTATATTAGTATAGAAAAGACATGTACGGACTGTCGAATCGTCAAGACTGACGTCCTGTTCATACGCGTGAACACACAGCCGTGGTCCCGCTAGACGCATAGTCAGCAATATACCACGGCACGTGCAGGGGTTCACAACACGTCTTACGGAAAGCAGATATGAAATTATTAGATTGCTAGTTGAATATTAAATGAACAGTTAATATTATTGAATAATTACCGAAGTTGTCCTCTTCTTTTTTTTGTATTGTCTAATCAAACATAAAATAATACAAATATGTAAATTGATATATGAAAAGGTATTTAGTGCTATTACTTGTATAACATTATTGCCGTGGCTATTATCAATAGTATACGAAATGCACCTAGTGCAATATATAACCATAACAAGACATTATTCAATTTTCATTTTGAAGAATTCCATAGTTTTCTAAAAATGGAATAAATTTTATTTTAATTAATTAAAATTATAACTTAAACTACTTAAAAGAAATTACTAAGTATTTTACAATACAATGAACACATTGGTGTAAAATACAGGACCAGCAGTAAAATACCCAAATTATATTTTTTAGATTCTGTGCGATAACGACGAATCGAGGTACTGATTTTACAAGTCTGTGTTTTTTTTTCCGTATGTATATCTATCACGAGTTCGGTTAGAGATATTGATCTAAAAGCTTCGATCAATAACTCTATAAATCGGAAATGTTGACTAGTTGGGACGTAATTTTTCCAAATTCTCAATACTTTTTTTAAGCACATGCCTAGAATACCCAGAAATTGACAAAAAAACGGCATTACCCAAATTTTCGTAAACTCGATTTTATTTTTTCCACCCAACTTTCTAAATAATGGAGCTAGGAAATTGAAATTTTCATCAATTACGAAAAATGGTTATGCGCATATCTCGTACAAATTTTAAAAACATTTGACCAATTTAGAGACAAGTACTGAACATTGAAAATATTTGAAATTTTTTGTTTTTAGTTAGTTTTTAATTCATAAATTTTAAAGAATGTATATTAATTGAATTTATTGAATGGATAAATTCTAAATCCAAACGTGTGTATACAGAAAAACGTTGACTTATGATTTTCTAGATTTTTTCAGGTCAATTAGACATATATGACATATATTTTATGTCAGTGAAATAATATGAAATTTTTAAGTCTTAATATCAAAAATCAAAAATTTTATGATATAAAATTTAACAAAAAATGAGACATTTTTGAAATTTTCATAATACTGTACTCAACTCGAAATTAATCAAATCTTTTTGAAATTTTGATAATATGTTTTTGTGATCATTTTTAGTAGTTGGTAAAAATTTCAAGTCTCTAGCTGCATTATTTTTGAAGTTATGTTAAAAAGCAATTTTCAATTTTACGGAAATTCCAGTAATTGCGTATTTTGCCGTTTTTTGTCAACTATTCTACAGTTTTTTCGTTTTTGGAAAAAGTATTGAGAAAATAACCTCATTAAAGTACCATGTGGGTACGATTCTGGCTCTATAGAGATACTGATCGAAACATTCGGACAAGTATTTCTATACGAAAAAGTGTTCACAGAAAGAGAAAAAAAAATAAACATCATTGTAAAATCATAAGCTTCTTCACTTCGTTAAGAATCTAAAATAAATAAACAGTTTTTCGACATTCAAAAATTTTCTTCTTTGGAATGATAATATAAGTTCATATAGAAAATCAGTAACAACAATATACAAATTTTATTCCCTGTATATCTAAATTATATTTATAATATACGTGTTTCTATAAGACAGTTCTAATTATGCAAATGCTACAATAATTATTATGAGTTCTGATAAGATTATTACATTAAATATATATATATATATGATAATATATTTAACAAAATTAATGAATATTAATAATTAATTTTGAGGCGCACATATATAGGGCATTTGTTTTCAGGATAAAACTTTTAAACTTCACAAATTTTTTTATGGTTTTCAATTATATATTTTTAATTGTTTTCTGTAACCTAACTTCTACTACCTAATACCTATTGAATACTTATTATTGAAATATAATTTATTCTTGTTAAATAATTTGTAGAATCTATTGCTCACAACATTAACAATAAAACCTACCAACCTGGTCAATGTCATCACGTTCAATGATTGAGGATAATTATGATCTGCCTTTGTACAATAATAATTAAATAATTATAAAACAAACTCCATCTTCTGGTTTTTCATAAAAAAAATTGAGAATTGATAAAGGCAAAATTACAGAACTCATAAGTTTTACTTAAAATATCACACTTAAACGCATATAAAAAAAAAAAATTGGTTCAGCCGATCTTTACGAAAAATGGTACATAGATAGAAAATTACCAGACGAATATTTTTATGCAATAAAATTTTACACGGACGAAGAATTTAAAGATTTTAAAGAATTTTAAGAATTTAAAGATTAAGGTTTTTATTAAAAAGAATTTGAAAAAAGTACTGACAAATATTCTGGCAATACCAAAATAATTATTATCATGAAATCAATTTTAGTTATTTAGTAATAACTTCCAAAATAATAGAGATAGTGACTTGAAATAATTAGTAACTATTAAAAATAATCACGCACATATTTAAAAAAATGTTTAAAAATATTTGACAAATTTTGAGGTAAGTATATGAGTTTGAAAATTTCGAAAAATTCTCGTTTTTTGTAAATTTTTAATTCATAAAATTTTAATGTATGGATATTAAGAGCTGAAAATGTAATACAAATAACTTCATATGTATTTCTAATAGTAGATAAAAAAAACCCGAAAATCGTTAGTCAAGTTTTTGTTTTATAACTGTTTAAATTTGGAATTTTGACATAATTCATTAGTTTCACTAAAAATTACTCACATAAACACATAAAAGAAAAAATTGGTTCAGCCGATCTTTATGAATATTGGTACGTAGATGAATATTTACATTGCGGATATTTTGGTGTAATGAACTGTTTGATGGACAAATAATTAAAAATTTTACAAGGTTTTGATTGAAAAAAATCGGAAAAATTAAATACTATATATAATTTACTCTAAATCAAAATATACTGTATTACTTTTTTATCATGACTATTCATAGACATTTGAAAAATTTAGTGAATTTTATTCGGTGTAACTGTTATTGGAAAATTAAGTTATTTCTATAAATTGTCGAAAATTGTATTACATAAAAACTAACAAAAAATGAAAGATTTTCAAAATGCCGTACTTAACTCAAAATTGATCAATTATTTTTGAAATTTTAATGAAATGTTCTCGTAGCAATTTTTAGTGGTTGGTAAAAATTTCAAGTCTTTAGCTGCATTATTTTAGAAGTTATGTCTAAAAGTAATTTTCAATTTTACGGAAATTTCGGTAATTGCGTAATTCAGAGGTTCTCAACCTTTTTTGATTTGTGTCACCCTTGACTGAGATATTTCTTCACCACGTCACCTTACTTTTTAAACTAATCACTAGAGCTTGGATATGTATGTTCTAAAAAGTCATAAAATATGCCTTTATGCACCAAATATTTTTAAATATGGTTTAATAAAATGTTTTTTTCTTCTGAAATACCAAAAATCATATTTTTTTCTTTAAATTAATTACCAAAACAACCAGAAAAACACAAATAAGGCATTAACATCGTAAAATATACACTAAAAACCAAAAATTTCTAAAATATGGCAAAAATAATTATCAGATTTTGTACACTAAACTATCATAAAGAAGAAATATATGGAAATTCATATACGTACTCAAGATTTCTTAACGATAGGAGAAGTGTTGAGGATGAGGATGAGTGAGAAAGGTATTTAAATAATATAATGTAGCCGTTGACGAGCACGGATCCTGTGATAAGGTGTAAACAGATTTTTTTTTTTATATTTCAAAAAATTCTCTCATTTTTTCTTTTTCTCCAGAATCGCGAGTCACCCTTACACTGGATTTATGTCACCCTAAGGTGACATGTCACCCCGGTTGAGAATCACTGTGCTAGATATTTCAATGTTTATTGAAAACGACCAGAAAAAATATAATTACAGATAAGCCATGGAACGTCGTTCAGTGGAGTATCTGTGTTTCAGTTTTTATTTTACTCCAAAATATTTGGGCCTAATTGTAAATATATTTTTTACTCAACACCACCATATCGCCCAAGGATTTGCACCCCTCCCCCCCTATCGCCCATAACATATTCATCGCCCCTCAAAACCTTTTCACTGCCCACTGGGGGGCGATATCGCCCCCGCTGAGAACCACTGGTATGTCAACACTTTTCGAAATAAATGTCGAGAGTTTTTCTAGACGATTTTATTGCATTTCATCAGAGTGAAATATGGAATCGGTTGATTTAAAGGAATACGTAATAACCACGTTTTAATGTCTTTTTTTCAAATTTGACGTTTTCTGAAATTTTTCTCTTTAAACGGTATAACATAATAATTATTTCCTGAAACGGTCCACGTGACATTTCCTCTCTCAAATCACACAAACTTTCTCCCCGAGGGTATTCGTGAAAAACGTTATATTCTTCATGTCGCACGGGAAAATGTACACTCACACACCGCACATTTGTGCCGTTCGACCAACCACGTTAACGAGTTACTAGACGATCTGCAATTTCTTTTTTTTTCATGTTTTTCTCCTTCTAACGCCGATCACTAAGTCGGTGTCAAATGACTACACCGATGGGAACGATTCATCTGGATTGACAACCATTTATTTTTATTTCCGTAAAATTTCAAACATATCATTCGGCAGTGTTGAAATCAATAACAGAACAATAAATCAAGTGAGAAACAAAGTCAAAATATTATTTCCAATTTATTATAAATCAAATATTAAATAAAGTAGACGAATCGGAATTCTCTAAGAAAAATATGTCTTGCAATGTAAGTTATATACTCGTTAGTCAATAGTATTATGTTTTCAAAATCAAGGAAAATGGTTGTGACAGGTATTGTACTAAAATTGCTATTTTTAAATAGTGTTATATTTTAATGATGAGAGCTTTTGTTAAGAAAGAAAAATATCTTTAATTTAGTAAAAAAAATTGAGTTTTTCGTATTTTATTCTAATTGGCTACACTAGATATAACTTGCCCGGTTAGGTTAGCTCACTGCATAAACAGGGTATATTATTTTTGATTCTTGAACAGAATTACTCACCCGGTCGTTCCACTGAGAGCTCCACTTAAAGTGTGCCCAAGTTAGGGTGACCATATTTATAAATACAAAAACGTGACAAATAATTTTTATTAAAATATAAAAGAACACCCCATACTTTTATTTGGTACATTTTTCATTTTAATATGTCTTTAAAATAACAATAAATTATTATTATTTTTTAATTCACTTAATATTTTAGAAACACTCTTTATTTTTTGCATCCCTTCATTTTTGTTGTGACTTTGAAAAAAATGATCGACATTTTGGTTGATTTTTATTGAATTAATGCAAATCACATATACGTCTCTGCGTTTCAATTAATAGAGCCAGGTTTTTAAAGTTTTTGAAATTGTTGATTATGTTGAAAATAAATGTATTATAGGTAATCGAAGAAATATATATATATATATAGATATTTTTTATATTCATGTGATTGTAAGGAACAATAAGTCTTTCTTCATGTACCTACATAATATTCTCTCTATTGCTGCATTAATTTCTGGATTCGCCCATAAATATTACTTCGATTTTTAAAATATAATTTTTTCTTTCTATCAGAAACACTAAATTTGGTACCTATTATAACTGTTCCCTTACATAACTTTGTAATTTTGTGAGACAATTTATGTTTGGTAAAAACTTGCATTGCTTCAAACGAAAATACATTCGAATGTTCACCTTTAATATTTGTTGATGCCAACGCGCTTATTATGATTTATGTTTAAAGATCAAAAAATCTTTTCTCACTGTTCTTAAATATGTAATCGTAATATAATCAGAAGTTTCTTAAAATCTTTTACATACCTTGAGATATTTTGTTTTCAGATGTTATAAATGACATTATTTTTTTTTTTAATTCTTTGAAATTGTAGAGTTTGTATCTTTTACTTTAATATCAGTTTTTATTTAACACGTGCCATCTACGAGAAACTAATTTAAAAAACATTTTTGATTTCTATGACACCTGATTTTAAGACACGGGAAATTATCGCACTTGATTTTCGAACACTTAACACGGTATCCAGGAAATAGATGGTAACTTATATATTATTAATATGACAGAAAATGGCACTCAAAATTTTATTTTTAGGTAGTTTAAAATCAGTTTCCCACCAACGACACCAAAAACCACAAAGTATATTATTCCGACACCATCGGTTTGTTTCGACGAAAATAAAATACCAATGTGCCAATAAATCCATATTGTAACCTACAAAAAAAAAAAAAAATGGTATATTCGTGTACATTACGTAACTTTTACAACGAAAATAGAAAGAAAAAAATAGAAAAGTCAAACCAATTCGGTTCATATAAGATCATTATCGCGTAAATCACGAGCACGTCTGTGACGTAATATCAAATAATACAAACAATAACTATTTGAAAACTGTGAAGTGTCATTAAATGTTCATGAAAATACCGGAATTTTATAAATCATAAACGAACACTCGTAGTAAAATAATGAACAGTGGAGAGGAAAAACGGATAAAATCACAGAAGAAATAAGAGAAAGAAACTGAAAATAGCCATTTTCCATTTTATGATGTCAAACGACTTTGTACCAATAAACCCATGTCTAAAAACCACAACGTAAAATATCGCAGAAAATTAACGACTCTTAGGTTTAGTATGAAAAGGTTCTAAATCAATTTTTTATTAAAAGTCATTTTTTCACATAAATGCCATTTGCTTGAATAGGGGCACATAACACTCATACTTATAAGATATACGATCAAAAATGACGGAATTACAAAAAGGAAAAAAAGTTCTAAATCACTAAAATACTGAATGATACACCCATAGACCATGTATTTGCGATGGGATTGCAGAATTAATATGATCAAACTTCAAATTATAAATTGCCATGAATAGGTTCTATAACTACCAATGATGCAATATTATTTTATAAATTACATAATTTATCGTATATTTATCATAAATACGTTTCGTTATAAATTATTGAGCTACGTCAAAATGAACTTTGTTCACGTTGTTTTCTATTGCACAATGTACACGATAGAAATTGTTGTTTTTTTTTTTTTATATTCTTGTCGGTTTTTTCTCAATTTTTAACTTTAAAATTTCAATCTATTTTCTAGACAATCTAAACGTATTATTTTCTCCTGAAGAGAAAAACAAATGGTTAGACTGATTTGTACATAATATAACATTTTTTTTTTTTTAATTTATAATTTAAATTAGATTAGAATTAATACAGTGCAAGAAAGTAAAGTAAAACTTTGTATTTTATACTCCAATAGTTTTACCACACATAATATTGTAACTAAAATGGTCATACGTTAGCCCCCGTACAACATAATTGCTAACTACTAGAATGAAAGACTTATGGTGTACTTTTATTGTTTAACTTTCTGTGTTTAGGCAGTCCTAAAAATTTGAGATTTTAAAAGAAATTTGACTGATGTTTAATTAATAATAATATTTTGTTAAAATGAAAAAGTTCTAATTAAATATACAACTAATTTTAGTAAATAAATCTTTTAATTCAAGAACACGATAATATTTTAACTTGGACCATTTTTACTCCTGAACAACTTGCCAAAACCTAATTCGTATTCAAAAATAATTTGAGCAACATAGGTTTAAGTTTAAAAGCATGTAAAACATTAATAAAATTCGGTAACGTATAGGAAAATATAATTTTAAGTCAGTTATGTATTGTGTAGAAAAAAAAATCCAATGGATTAAGAATAAACGTTTTTTGAGAGCTGACTGATAAAAAAAATTTAAATTTTACGTGTCGAAAATACGTTTTACGCAAATTTTAACCATAAACGATTTTAAAAAAATTATTATTATCGAGCTTTTAGGGTTTTTTTTTTTTTTTTAAGGAAGTTAGACATACTTGGCTAGTATTAAATTATTTATCGCTCATAATATCAATGTTTTAAAAACGTTCCAAATAAATTAAATGTTCCTAACATTTTATACTTATTGCAAAAGTAAACGTTATTTTATTTTAAATTTTTCGCCGTCTCTATTTCTATATTTCGGGTAATGTGTGAAAACATCAAGTTTTAGTATTGTTAGCTTTGGCATTATGACTAAATTATTAAAATGAATTTCAAGAGTCTAGTTTACAGCATAGAGTGTTATTACCTGCCGTTTTTACTCGAATTTGAGGTAGATTTTCCTTACACTTAATAAAACAATTGAGTATTTCAAAAAATCAGTTCTTTGAAGTATTATGTGAAAAAAAATTATCCACGGGAAGTTTATTCTAAATTTACTGATTCAATCACTAATTTTAAGTAAAAAATATGTCCACAGAAAAATAAAAAAAAGACATTGATGTAAAACCAATTCTTCTACGCTACACTCATAATCTAAAAAGAAATATTTATTTTCGTTATTAACTCAAAATATTTTCCATTTATTATTTAGGATATTGACAATTTTATGCTACTTAAAGATCTTATATATTTTACATTTTTGTTAAAATTAGTTTAGTAAATTGTGAAGTATAAAAACAGTGTATAAATAATGAAAATGAAGCTTCGTTTAGACTAATTTCACTAAAGAAGTAATTTATCGTGTTTTGAAAACAGGTCGGAGGTTTAGAAGATTTGAAAACCTCCCCCCAATATAATATATATATGGGATTTTTTTTATGTAAAATGGCTAAAAAAAATGTGTTATAGATATTTATTAACAATATAACACTTTCATTAAAACTAAATAAAATTATAAGGATAACTCAAAGTGTTTACTAATCAATAGATTAAATATACAGTCATATACTATATTATTTCAATTAGTAATTTTATACTACAATAAGGATAAATATTAAATATAAAAAAACAAAATATGTACTTATATATACATAAATACAAAGACAAAATTTCATTATAAATATAAATAATGTTTTTAATTCTTGAAACTTTGTTGATAGGTTAGATTCTCATTATAGAATTCGAGGAAAAAAAATGTGCTTTCCGCTTTCTCTGTATTTATACAGTTTTTTCCATTTTATTTTTATTTTTATTATTATTATCATTTTAAGTTTTACTCGTTTATTACCAACCAAAATTATGTGAAACTGTGCTTTCTTTAATATAATAAAAGTCACGCTTATACCACCACGTCCATAAGTGCGAATTACACCTAGTTTTTGAATTTTAAATCTGGTAAATTTTATTTTTACAGAATGATTTTCCACAAGTTTTTAAATCCAATTTCAAAATTGTGTTTCTTCTCTATTCTATTGTTATTACTATTATTTGACTCTTGAGAGTATTTTTCTCAATCCTAAAACATTTTTTTTCACTGAGCAAAATACATACTACCATATTTGATCGAAAACGCTAAAATATGTCATAACCGGACAATGTTTACGTGGATTATTCCTACTCCAGCTTGAACTGAACCGGATACGTACCTGCAACAAACGAAAAAACGAATTTAGAAAAATTTTATTCAAACACATACGCACACATTTTGAATTATTTAACTCGATATCAAAATGACAATAATGACGTTGTATAATATGTAAAGTAATTTTTTTTCTTAAATATTGACATTTACTGGTGAATGTTGATATTTTGAAAGATGACACAGTACAATGCAAAATATATAATAAAACGTGATAAGAGTTGTCAACATTTTACCAAAATTTGAGTAGTGTGTAGGTACTAGTATATTTTTTAAATTGGTCAAAATCATGATTAGACAATTAAATCGTTATTCCCACTAACACTACAAAAATCAATTTTGTATAAAATTAATTATGCCATGTAATATTGCCTATTTTAATCTTCATCCAGCACATAAAAGTTTGATTACAAAATAAAAATGATAAAGTTCATTTACTTTTTAAAAAATAACAGTCAAATGAAGGTGTTACACAAGAGTCAAGTTTAAGCAAAAACATGATAAGGCAGAGTCTCATACAGGGGTGGACTGAGACTGAAAATGTCGCCGAGATTTTGAACTAGAGTGGCAACATTTATATATCTATTGTTTGCATACAAAATAGTGAAGTATTGAGAAAAATCATATTTCTTACATTCTACAGATTTTCAAAAACTATAGTATTGAACTTATTGAAAAATTGTTAGTTATCAGTTAATTTAGTAGCAAATAAGAGTTTACCACTCCAGTTCCAAATTTCGAATTTTATAATATTTTTAGCCATGGTTGTGTGTTAATTATTTTTTATACAATTTTGGCGACCACTGTTCACTACTGGCCACGTGGTCACATTAGTCACTGGTGCACTGTGAAATTTCATGACGTCCCAGTAGGCCAGTTTACCCCAGATCTCATGTCTTGGATTAATTATTTTTAAAATCAAAATATGTCCTGTATAATTTTTAAGTCTGTAAATGTTGACGTTCATCGGTGACTGTTGGTATATTTATAATATTCGTTCAAAATGACTACATTCATAAAAAATGGCAGTAAACGTCAGCATTCACCTTAACATATTATACAATATTATTTCACTGGTACTCCTCTCAGAATCGTTTAACAAAAGAAATGATTAATCGTAACTTTGAAATTCAACCTACCCACCAAGTGTATGTTACTCGAAAAATCGTAGAATACTCATGATTGATGTATGGTCTGTCTGGATTAAAAAAAAAAAAAAAATGCATCTGATAAAATTGTGTCGTTTTGAGGATTTTGGACAATATTTATATAATTTCATTCATAGCCAATTTCTGTACTTGTTTTGATTAGCTTTACTACACGAAAAAATGTTGCCATTGAGGAATATATTTATTTTATTTTTGTACTTAGCAGTTCGAAGGAAGGGAGATACTAACAAAAGTGATAAAACCAAAACTAACAAAAGTGCAGGAACCGCGAGTTTGATAATTCTGTCATTCTGTGTATTTTTGTATCACGTATACGCAAAACGAACGACTTACGTGATTATCCACAACGTCGTTCGTGTACTGTTCAATTTCGTAAAACTTTATTTTATTTACGCTCAAATCTGTATGTGTGTGTGTGTGTGTGTGTGTGTGTGTGTGTGTACTGTTGTCGAGACAGATTTCTGATTTAAATGTGAATCAACACAGAGAATAATAATAATTCACAACATTATTGTACGAGCGATTCCCACAAGGAAACGTGTATTTCATAATGTACTCATTCAACTCGACACAACTCATTCGGGGCTTCTTCGTACGCAATTTATTATTTCGTTATTCAAAATTTATTTTACACGGAACGCGCGGTACTAAGCTTCTTATTGAGCACAGACATATTTTATGGATTTTTTTTTTTTAAGAAATACGCATAACTTAAGACTCAATCACTTCTCAATTTTTATTTTTTATTTTATTAAGTCACCTCCTGTGGATTATAAATATTTTTTAGATTCTGAACGAAATGAAGAAGCTAGTGCTTTCACAATGATGTTCCTTTTCTTTTTTTTTTTTTTCTGTTAAAACTTTTTTCATGTGAAAATACTTGTTCAAAAGTCTCGACAGCAACTTTTTAAAATCGGATTGATCTCTAGTTAGAATTTTAGAGAGGTTATTTTCTGATTTTTTTTAGAGGGGGAGGGAACTACCCAAAATTTGACAAAAAAAACTCGAAAACTATAATTTTTTGATCCAACTTCATGAACATTTAACTCATTTAAGCATGGACAGACAATAATATGAGAAACATTTTGATGTAATTGTGCAAAAAACTTTTAAAAATGTGCAAAAAAATCTGGGCATTTTTCTACCACTTTTTTCCTTTTCTTTATTTATAATGTGAAATAAGTAATGTAAAAACCAGAATGCCAGACATACTTCGCACCATGGATATTCTTCGTTCTTCAGGTCAGATGCTCTTTTTGGGTGTGTTGAAAATAACGACTATTTTTGTTCTTCATATTATTAACTTTCTTCGTTCAGAAAATCGTATTATTGAAGAAATGATTTATTGTTTCTTTAAAATTCCAACTCACTCACCAAAAGTATCTGATTTGAGAATTGATGATGGTGGTGCGAAGTATGTCTGGCTTTCTTGTCTGCACTTTACTTTTTTTCTTTTAAAATTATATACCAAACATAAAACTCATTATTAGGACCTTTAACTTTAATTAATTATTTTTAATATTTACTCAAAATAAAATATATTTAATTCAACAAACTGGACGAATTTATACACATATTATATTGCATATTACACTTAAATTATACAACTCAATAATAGTAATTTGTATTACTGCATTATGTATTACATTTCACATAATATGTAAAAAATTTAATTTTACATTTTGATATAAAGTTTCTTCATTCAAAGTTTTATTTTTATAGTTGGATGTAATGATCTATTTAGATATAGATCTTATCTAATTAATGATAGTACCTATAACATGTTTAAATTATTAAATGTAATATGTAAAAATAATGGTTCCCACTTAGTACGCCCAAATACTGTCTATCAATAAATTTTAACGGCGTGTTACTAATAATATTAAGTCATTCTGGTGTCTTCCGCACCAATTAAAACAGAAATATTTTCACATATCATTATCGTTATCACTGGATATTTAATACACCCATTAGTTACTACTACTAATTTACATTGTTCACACGAATGAATACATTAATCCAAATCTATGTTTATAATTTATAGTCAACATGACATATCGTATAAACTATAGACATTCTAACAGTAGTTATACAAATATTAATATAATTCTATAAATAAAATTAACTACAGTAAAACTTCCATACAATGAAGTCGAATAAGCAATCGAAAAAATTCGTAATATGGGGGGAATTCGCTAAATATAATTACGTATTTTTTTCAACTTTTTTTTAAATTTAATTATGTATGTATGTCAAACATACATACATAATTAAATATCATATATTATGTTTGTACTATTGTACTTATATGTTGTATGTGTTATGTAAAAAAAAACATCAAATATTATATTAAAGTTTAATTTAGTTTTTAATTTTATAATTCAAAAGAAATAATTAGTGAATTATGTAAAAAAAAAATACATAATGAAAAATCATAATACAGTTTAATTTAATTTTTAACCTTAAATGAAAAAAACGTATACCCGTTTGAATCAATATCGGAACTGAAATACTGCAGTAAAATTAATCAATTTGTCTACCTTCGGTTTCTTGTCTTTATTGGATTCTTCATGTACAATTTTAGAACTATGTTTAAAATTTGATAGCGACAACATTTACAAAAACTGGTTTTTATCGAAGAATTATTTCGTTATATAGAAACATCAGATTCGTTATTTGGAGATGAATTTACGTGTAATTAACAATGAACGTCATGGTTCTCAAAAATAATTCGTTAAATAGAAAATTTCGTTAAATGGAAGTTTCGTTATATGGAAGTTTCACTGTAATAAGTTATAACTGCGCGTAACTTAAATGCGATATTTTTCATTTATAATAATTACAAAAATAGTGTATAAATGCACGTTGAAATAAGACACGATGAAGACGTTTTGATGTAGTTGAAAATATGACGCAAATAATTTGACAAATAAAAACCATACGAGTTTTTGTAGTCATGAGAAAATAAAAAAAAATAACATTCATTGAAACGAAACAAATTTATTATTATTGGCGTCGGATTCCGTACGATATTTGTGCGGAATGTAAGAAAAAAGTACACGAACGGGGGAAAAAAAAGAAACGAATAAAAATATTAAATCCATCGCTCACCGAAGTTCGTGTGTCAATGTTTCCTTAATAACGAACATTCCGATGTAATGTAATACTGTTATGAAATTGCGAGCATTTCCATTGATATATTACGCGTTAATGACCATTGTAAATATCTATTCAAGTGAAACGCATTCTCGTTTGATATTAATGAAATTTTCATAGAATTTACAGAAATTTCAACATTTTCAAATTTGATACTCGCGTCGAATTTGAAAGTTTATTTATAATTCAACATTAAAATTGAAATTTCCAATAATTCCCGGTAGCGATAATATCGCTTAAAATAAAAAAAAAACTATGACTTATTATCTGAAGTGACGAGAAAAACTAATAACATAGAAATACTAAAATTTTGAAACGTCACTTATAGTTACACATTGTTCTGTCGACCGAAAACTTTACTGGTAAAAAAAAAAAAAAAAAACAATTATCTAATTATCGGCTGAAAATATTATAAACGATTTTCACATTTTGTTTTTTTTTTTTTTCATCAAAGGTGCTTATTTCGAAAAAAAATAATATTCATTTATTTATTCGATTTATTCATTTCAAGAAAGTTAAATTGTTCAATGAATATTTCGAAAAAAAATCCTTGAATTTAGTGACGTATTTTAGACGCTGATAAAAGCACGTGGAGTGTGCCTATATTATATCCTCTACTTCTCCCCAAAGTTATTACACAGGTCTTCATGATATGAACTCTAAGTAAATTTTCTTAAAATTTCAAATTCACCCTCTCTCTCTCTTAAATATTTGCGGGCATGTAATTTAATTCGTATATAAGCGTTTTGATATTCATAGTCATAAAATATTCACAACACTTAAAAAATCTTCGTTAATTTCAGTAATATGAACAGTTGTTGGAGGGTATAGATTTCATAACATAGAGTGGACTGGAATAATAATATCGAATAGTTAAATTTTACTAATAATAATTAAGAAAAAGTAATAGATAACCGATTTAATTAATCCGTATAAAATAAAAATATACCTATTTAATTTATTTCACTTCGAAACCGATGTTTACCATGTATAGATGCGTTATGAAATAATTTTTAAAAATTCTATCCCTAAATAAATGAAAATAGGGTTAACATTTTGACTATCCAGTGACACGGTAGAGTCGCTAACAATGTAAAATCATTTCCTTTATTATACAAAAAGTACGGCGAATTATGTACTTTCAATCAACTGAATTTTATATCATCAATATCTTTATATTATACAATGTCTTAGGTGGTTTTTGTTTTTTATGATTTTATTGCAGTAATTTATTTTATTTTTAAAAAGAAATTGTGTTCATAATATGGTGTACATAGTGTTTTTAGAATACGACTGAATAGGTAACAACTATTGAAATACAGACTTGAAAATACGATGAAACAAAAATTAATTGGTATAATTGTTTTAAATATTTAATAGTCCAATTTTATATCAAATGTCTAACTCAGTATAAAATAATACAAATTATACACAGAATACAAAAATCAATAATTAAAATATTTTCAAATTCACTCCTAATTATAATTATGACTGAAGTCAAAAAAATATCACACCCCTATAAATTGCTACAGTAGAACTGCTACTATCAACCAAATCAAAATACATTAATATAGAAATAATTTACAAAAAAAAAAAGCGGACATACTTCGCACGATGGGTGTACTTCGCACGATGGGTGTACTTCGCACGACAGGTGGTATTCTCTTGACGGGCGTATTATATTTTAAAGAAACGATAAATCATTTCTT
>JAIPRM010007979.1:0-16461 GCA_025469315.1 Stegophylla sp. TES_Ste_2020 | reverse complement strand
TATTTCTATACGAAAAAGTGTTCACAGAAAGAGAAAAAAAAAAGAAAAAAAAGAAAAAATAAACATCATTGTAAAATCATAAGCTTCTTCACTTCGTTCAGAATCTAAAAATAAACATAATTGTGAAACTTCGATTTAGTCGTCTAAAATGAATATTAAAATAATCGGTCAAACGTAAACACAATATTACTAACAACATAACCGGAACATTGGTACGGGTATTATAAACGTGAAATAGTCGTACGATTAGTGACAAGAGAGGGGCCAAAGTGGCCATGGTCCCTCCCATTGGCCGTATTAAAAAATTTTAAATTTCTGTATCCGTTATTAAATAATAAAAAAAAAAACGAGTTTCTTGTCATACTAATTGTCATATACGTATAATATCGATGGTTTGAACTACAAATCAACATTATCAAAGTTATCAAGCATTGACGTAATGAACAGAATTTGAGTTGCTCACTGATGTAGGTTATCGGTTATTACTACACTCGAACAGCATTGAGTTGTAATGGATAAACGAATAGATAAACAATAAGTATTCAACATTGATAAGTGATATCAAGTGTTCAAGTCATGACACTTTGTATTACAATTGCACAAAATCTTGAAAATTGTAATTCAAATCAATTTTTCATAAGATTTTAAAGATAGAATTTTGATGAAACCCGTTGGCCGTTAATCCGCTATTATTACATAAATATTTGTTTTTTCAATTAAAATCTCATGCAATTTTTATTCGAACTACGCTCAAATTTTTTATTCAATTCCAGATATCTAGAATTTGTCTTTATATTATGTATTGCAATCAAAATAATACCTATTATACATTTTTTTCATATTTATTGATGACGACGGGTTGATAGAGAGTATTAAATTTTTCAATGTAATTCAGAATATTAATGAAAACATACAAATATTGCATTATTTCGTAATTTTTTTTTTTGGCCCCTCCCATTGAAAAATCTTGGATACGCCACTGCATACGATGACTATGAATTACGATCCTCAACAATTAAGGTTTCCCAAAGTAATAAAATACGTTTATTTAATTTATACATTTTGGTATCTACTTTCGATTGTTCCTAAAATATTCTATTCGAATTTTAATTTTGGTGTACGAATGATATGCATTCAAGCGTCCATCTAATATTTTTCAACAACTTTGCATGATACAAAGAGAATATTAAAATAAAGTGTCTTCTTGTATGTATTTTTATCAAATGAGTAAAAATAAACCGTGCACAACTATTTTAGAAAAAGTTTCTCAACATTTTTCACTAAAGTATGTAATGAATGATGATAAATACTTTGAAATTGCTTCTATGATGGATGTGACAGATGATGTATCTAGTACGAATCAAACATTTTAGATTCTGAGCGAAGTGAAGAAGCTAGTGTTTTTACAATGATGTTTATTTTTTATTTATTTTTTTTTCTATGAACAACTTTTCGTATAGAAATACTTGTCCAAAAGTTTCGATCAATAACTTTTTGAAACCCGATTTGCCTCTAGATTGTACTTCAAAGAGGTCATTTTTTGAATTTCTCAATTCTTCAATGTTTTTTTTGGAAAAAAACTACCAAAAATTTGACCATTATTTTTTGGTCAGAATTTTATGAAAATTCAAACATGGATAGAAAATCCTATAACGAAAATTTTGAAAATGTGAAAAAAAATTTTTGGACATTTTTCTAACATTTTTTTTTTCTTTATATTATTAACTTCCCTCGTTCAGAATCGTTTTATTGAAGAAATGATTTATCGTTTCTTTAAAATTTAATACGCCCGTCAAGAGAATACCACCCATCGTGCGAAGTATGTACGGCTTTCTTATTTTGTTATTCTTGAAACGGTACGTGCTATAATGTTATTTCCCCGAGCAATAATTAAAACGATTAAGAAAAAAACTCAGTGACCGTAAATCCAACCTTAAGTACTATAATTCTATGAATATTTATAACGATAATAACAGTAGTCACGGAAACGTTTGAAATACGATGTTTCGTATGCAGGAGGTGGGGGATATTTATAATTAAAAGCAATAATTATACACGAATAGTTAAGTTACAAAACGTCACAACGATAATGTTCGAAACGAAAATTTCAAATAGAAATGTTCCTCTTTCTTCACTCACTCCCTTGTCTTAATCCTGAAGCACATTTTTCGAGGTCTGATTTGACAATGTCGTCCTCCAGATATTTTGCCATCGACAATCATTACTTATTTTATTACATCTCTGGATCTCCATACACGTACTTTCCGTTTGACTTTTATACATCACTGGGACTCGGATTTATATGCAGTAAAAATGTGTGAAATATGCTTTTGAAAATATATGTTTATGTACCAAAAAATGTCACCTGTTTAATATGTACATAAAATAAAAATAAAAATTCTTCTTCTGAAGTAGTTTTATTTAAAATATTATTTTCAAACGAAAAATTTAATTTAAATTTATTCAATATCAAAAAACATATTTATTTTATATTTTTTAAATAAAAGTATAAGTTAATTAAAATAACTGTAAGCTTTTGCAGAATTTTAATTTTTTTGACTAGGACTTAATTGAACAACTTGAGTCTAGCTGTAATCCTTAAAGGATTTCAAAGTTCTTATTTCAAAGATTTCCTAGTCCATCGTTATCACTTGGATGTTTAATACAATTAATTGATTGAAGACTAAATCAACGTGTTTCATGATTTGTTGAAAATATTTTAAAGATTTCTTAAAAATGTATACCAAAAATATAATCCCAAAACATTAAATGCTACCTTAAAATCATAAAATATACCAAAAAAAAAACAAAAAAACAAAAATCCGCGAAAATAAACCCTAAGTTCTTTTTGTATTCATATTTTCAAAACAATATGAAAAACATGTTTTAGACTTACTCAGCATGTTTAATGATCTTAAAGAAAAATTAGCATACGCATACGTCATATTCGAGCCGTATACCGATATGCATAACTTTATACTGGGCTTTAGATACTTTTGGTAATATTCTCAATTTTTTTTTTATTTTATATTCCCCATTGTCCATGACATGACCTATATAAATATATCACAGTGTTTCTTATTCGAAAGTCAGCAATTCATCTTCGTCACCTTTCATAATCTAACACGTTACACATCCACAAAATATAACTGTTCGTAGATCGCTCGAAATAAACGGTTGATTTCGATCAAACAAATACTACCTTTGACTTTAGTAATAACTAATAACGCAAAACAACAGCTAAAATATACATAATACAATAAAAAGATTACAACACGATATCGGTTTACTTCCCTGAGCCCCCCTTTTTTTTAAACAGCTCCGGCGACGTACAACCCAATCGTACCAGTAGGGAAAGTCACAAATAGGCCTTCCCCGTATGACCGGGATTATTTACTTCCCCTCCTCCCAGTTAATACTCTCCTGGTAAATTATTTTTACTAGTGAATATTTCCCCTAGGGGGGGGGATAAACCCTGAGAAAAATTCGCTAGTCAATATTTACCCACGATAATGAACGAGATGAATTATTACTGAGGAGGGGAGGTAAAAGTTCACTGGGTACAGTTTAACGTTTAACGGGAAGTAAATTTCTTTGGTGTCGTCGCTTAGCACAGTTATGTAATTGAGCGTCACTTCGCTCAGCAACTTCGTTCATTTTGCTCACATCGCATGACTCCCCTCAATCAAATCGATATCAACCCTCGTCTCGTTTTGCAACTTTATGGGGAGGTAAATATTCACTAGTGAAATTTTGCCAGTAGTAATGTTTTTTTACAGGCGGTAAAATTTAAAAAAGTGTAATTTTATCACGGTGTATTCATAAGGCCAGGTGAAATTTCACCAGTGAATATTTACCGAGGGATAATTTACCGGAGGGGATAAAATATTTCCGGCCACACCGGGTCTGGAATTTTTTTCAACCCTACAACTCGTACGATCTGTTGTGCGGTTTACAGAGCGCGATATAACAGCGGGGGCGAAAGCCACCGGTTGAGCGAAGCAAAGCGTCGGATAAAAAATCTCACGTGGAGTTACGTGATTCCCCCCCCCCTCAGAAAAAAAAAAAGTAGTGCATCTTTCAAACGATATTTCAAACTGACTCGGATCACCTGCAGCGGTGTAGGGCGCAGTCGACGTTGTTTATGAGTTTCGGTTATAAACACGAGAATCGTTTATATAATAATATATACCATGTAACCGACGTCCGGGGCGTTTATTTTAAGGGTGTATTTTTTTGCCGTCCAGTCGTTTAGTGTCGAAGTGAAAAAAATAACAAAAAAAAAAACGTAAAATCACTAGATACAACGCGTGATAAATCTGTTCGACGTCGTCGTTAAATTAATGGAACCGTTGTCTCGCAATAATCGCCTATTTCATAATACCTCCCTATGTCTCGTGAGTAGAGACCTCGGTGTGAGTGAAAATTATCACCTTAAAAGCAGACGGATATGGCATATATATATATATATATACCTATATATCGTTTTTTATATTCCGAACGAAGTGAAGAAACTAGTGTTCTTACAATAGGGTGACCATATTTAAGAAAATAAAATACAAGACAAAAATATTTTTCATACTATTTTTAAATAAATAAGTATTTATTACAAATATATATATAACATAATTAAACTAAATTGATACTTTTTAAAATTTCTTCAAATTCTTTATTCATGTATATTGTATACTTTACTTTCTAAAAACAACTTGTAAATTCATTTTACGATTATAATTTATTTATTGATATCCACAAGATTTCTAGATTCTTACATTATTTTATTCAATAATTTCGTTTCAAAAGTTTCAAAAATTTTAAATCAACAGCAAGTCAAAAAACGGGATTAATATGGGACAGACTTGAAATTACGGGACAAAAAACGTCCTGAGAGAAGTTTATCGGGACAACAGGATGCAGAGCCGAATTAAAAGACAATCCTGTATAAAACATGACGTATGGTCACCCTATCTTACAATGATGTTTATTTTTTTTTCTGTGTACAACTCTTCGTACCTATGGAAATACTTATCCAAAAGTTTCAATCAGTAACTTTTTAAAACGGGATTTTCTTCTTGTTGGCACCTTAGAGAGATCATTTTTTGAATTTCTCAATTCTTAAATTTTTTTTTTTTTGGAAAAAACTACCCAAAATTTGACAAAAAAGACTCGAAAACCATCGTTTTTTGACAAAAACTTTATGAAAATTTAAACATATATAGACTGCAATAGTATGAGAAATATTTTGGCGCGAGGAAATTTTGAAAATGTGGAAAAAAATGTTAAACATTTTTCTAACACTTTATTTTCTCACTTATATTTTTCCCCTTTACATATTAGATAAAATAAAAGTAAATTAAATTAAAGTAAAGTAAAGTATAGACAAGAAAGCCGGACATACTTCGCACGACGGATATTCTTCGCTCTTCGGGTCAGATACTTTTGGTGAGTGTGTTAAAAATGATGACTATTATTGTTCATTATATTATTAACTTCTTTCGTTCAGAATAGTCGTATTAAAGAAATGTTTCATTGTTTCTTTAAAATTATACACACCCTTTAAAGGTATCTAACCCGTTGAGCGAAGACTATCCGTGTTGTGAATAATGTCTGGCCTTTTTTTTTTTTAACTCTACAAATAACATATAGACGAAAACTTTTTTTTTTTATTAAAACTCGGAGTGTATTGTAACTCGAAAGCAATAAATATTAAATTTGTACGCTATTAATTTAAATCAACAGACAAGATTATTGTGAACAATTCTTAATGTGGTTGATTAAATCCGGTTTGTTATTACTATATTCTACTAGTATCGTACAGTATTAACCCAACAAAATTCAATTTCGTAATTCGTACAGTTATTAGTCTGTCGTCACAAATGTCTACGATCACAAAATATGTGGAAACAAATTGTTAAACGGACAGCGAATAAGAAAACGCGCTGCTTAAGTGGAACACCCGTCTTTGCTATCATTGTGTTACTCATAATTGAATGAATAATGTATTTGTGGCCAGTGTTAAATCTAACAAACCGAAAAAATATGCGGTCGTAACGACTCCCGAGATCTAGTTTTTTATTGAATAGTGCACTTTCCGAGTATATCAGCTCTAAACTCTGAGTCCTAAACCTATATTTAGTATCGGTTTTATCGGCACATCGTCGTGATCAAGTCGAATAAATTATTTCTCGTCCGTCTTCAATGTCGATTCGAAAATTTCAAATAAGATTTTACTCATGAGAATTGTATATTATATAGAAACGTTTAGAATACGTCTTATGAATAGGGCTGGGATTGTTTTATTAACCTTAAAAATGGAAAAATGACTTGAAAAATAAATGCATTATAAAATAACTGTGAGTTTATTTACTACAGCTTCAAAAATAAAATATAAGCATAAAAAAATACAATTGCATTTTTTTTTTTTTATAGTATTTTAATATAAATGTTTCTTTTTTCTTTAATTGTACTATTACTTTAATATAAATTAAAAAAAAAAAAAAGTTTTGAAGACACCTAGATCACATCGATTCATCAATATTTAATAATATGACACGTATACAATTATCTAGACTCTATTGTATAAAGTTTTAGGTACCTACTTTTTAATTTGTTATGTTAATACAAAAATCGTGTTATTAATCATAAAATTAAATTTCAAATACATATTTTGTGTTCAAAAACTTAAAAAATGTGTGAAATCCCCTGAAAATTAAAGAAAACCAACAAAAGATTTTCAAAAAATGCAAAATAAATGTTCTCGTTCTCATTCAAAAGTTGAACACGTAATTGTAACCATAAAACAGAATTGCACGGAAACCTTTGGAAAAAAAAAAAAAAAAAAAATGCAAAGTACACCGAAATCCCGACCATAATTATTATTATAACAATAGTCGTGAAGAGTACGTGTCGGTTTAACGTATCTCGTAAAACGAAAAAAAAAAATAACAACCAACAACCCCGATGTCATTATATTATGAGCAAACACTGGAATTATAATATTACTGCGTGGCAACGGCCGAGAGAGTTTGTGCGTTCTCGTTAATGCCTAAGGATAACACGGCTCCGATAAAGAGCCTTCGGTCGTACATTCAGGAGGAACAATTATATTTAATATTTCATTTTTAATTATCCGCACAGCGGCGTTAATACATTATTTCGGGCGTTATAAATCGCATTTAACGGCGGTACAACAGTGTCCAGAAAACGGAATCCGTTGGCGGATCACCGCAAACGTATCAATTTACAAGTTAACGTTCACCGAACACTAAATTTCCGCGAACCGACGACGCAAGAGACACAACCATGAATCACATTTTGTAATAACAACAATTATTTATTATAAAGCACATACACAGCACATGCAATTAATATTAAATCGTACACACAGCAATTAGGCGTGATAAAACGGTTACAATTATATACTGCTACACAACACTAAATTATACTTTACATTATCTCACAGTGTCCACACGATAATAATAATAAAAAAAAAAAAAAACACAATTACATATTATATTATAATTATTATAACTGTAGTTATATAATAATAATAATAATAATAATAGTGATAACAAATACGCGTCATATATAATAAAAAATCCGTTAATTATTGTTTTAGAGAAAAAATGAAGACAGTGCCGGATATAGCGACTGTGCTGCGGTAAGCACGTGAACAGACAAATAGTTACATTTTCAAAAGAATAAAATTGTTTTATTAGAACTTATATGATTTTCGGAATGTGTTGAGCTATGAAAACAGTGTATATACGTAGGTGCTTCAATAAGTGATACGAACAAACGCTATGATATAGTATTAGCACGTAATTGGAAATTGACTGCGTCTGATTATTATTTATTATTATTATCATTTTTTTTTTTTTTTTTTTTTTTATGTCTCAAGAGTAATAAAAAATAATACTTTCATTCTCCGACATATGCGAAGTAAGTTTCCGTGTTCAAGGAGTGCAAATTGTTTTGAATATCTAACATTTCCCCACCCTTCCCTACATTTGGGGTAATAGAATAACACTTTTTGAGAAACAGAAATATTTGTATATTTGACTTAACCCATTTCGTGGTATTAGCCGTATGTTATTTAAAAAAATTGGATAGATTTTGAATAGATTTTTCTTTTTTTTGGGGGGGAGGGGGCTAAGGCCCTCTTCATCTATTCCTATAATTCCTTTCCTCAAAATACCTATTACACACTGTATCTACTGTAAATTTACTTTTAGATATTTAACTGACACATATTAACATTTAATAGAGTAAGTCACAACTTAAATTTATTTTTATAAAAACTACAGTTTCCCATTACAGTGTTACATCATATACATAATAATATCTTATTTTAAGCATTTAGTAATATTCAATTTTTTTATATTAATGTGAAGTAAAATATTATTATAATTTTTATGACATAATAATTATTAACTATTTATGATTTAGAATTATAGTAAAACTGTTTTCATTTTTATTTATTAGAAGTGTCATGTAAAAAGAGCATACATTTGTATTTTTTCGATTTTAGAGTAGAGAACTGTATTAACCATGCTTTTCCTATGTCTGTTGGGAATTTTTCCTTATTTTCAATTGTTACTACCAGGCAGAGACTAATAGGGTTGGGGGACAGAAGAGTACGACCCCAGGACTCACAACACTATGATAAGGTCCACATATGAAAATGTAGACTTCTAAATTGCATTGCTGTGCCAAATAAGATAAGTAGAATAAAATGAAAAATAAAAACACTGTAAAAACACTAGCTTCTTTGCTAAAATTACATGTAAAATATTAAATAAATAATTCAGTGTGTTCTTGTCAAGTTAAATGTTGTGCTTTGTGAGTTAGTTAATTAATTTAGGGAATATCGGGATTTCATTAAACTAATATTTGATGCTTCAAATGTGCATTAAGTATTGGAATGGATTGATAAACAAAACAAAAAAAAAAAAAAAAATTCCTAATATATTAATTAAAGTTCGGTTATGTTTAATAATTCTTGTGGTAAATTGTTCTGCTGATACGTTAGCACGCATGAAAATAAGTTTTTGTCAAACTTAAAAAAAAAAAAATTAAAAAATAATATAACCAATTGTAATATGGTCTTCAGAACCATATTATATTGTTTTTAATCAAATATTATGGATTCTAAACGAAGAAAAAATATAAAACTAAGACAGTTAGGTAATGTGTATTATATAGTATAAATTATTTATATTTAATAATTATTTTGGTTGAATTTGAGTTAGAAAAAAAAATATGCCCAGTTTTAATGTTGTTATATTAAATGCAATATTGTTTTTAAGTAATTTACACCCGAAAATAATTATGCAATTTCAAAATATTTTAGGACGTACCTACCTGTTGTGATATAAAGTTATATATGTTTCGTATTTCGGGGGAGGGGGGACATTATTCTTTAAATCCGAGCCCGATCCGTTCTCCGCTAAATCAACTGAAACATCAACTACATGGTTATTGAACGATAGAATATTCTATCATTTTGTGCAGTAGGTATACTATTGTACACTACCGACATGCGCGAGGTATATGTTTACCCTTCGAGCGATAGAGCCTTTTACCGGGTAAGGTAAAATTGAGTAGGATGAGAGAGAGAGAGAGAGAAACAAACATTTTCCTACGGCCGTAACGTTCAGTTTGAAACGGTTCAAGGTTAACGGGAGAGGCGAAAAGAAAAAAAATAAAAAAAATAATAATAATAATAGTAAACGTATATACACACGTACGGCGGCACGGCGTAATAAAACGTACGCCGCCGGCTCGTCGATAATAATGTTCGCGCGAAATCACTGGCTGGCACTTATATGTATAAATATATTTACACGAGTACGTATAGTGTAATGTGTTTGTATGTTACTACGATACGTGCGAGCGTTATGTTTCACGAGCCAGCGTACGAAAATCGTTGTCGACAAAAATCGAGTTTTCCTCATAATTAATATATTGTTATGCGCTGATGAATTTGACGTAAATATTTTCACACCGGTACCAGTACGCACGAGAGGCGCGTGGAAATAGACGACAGTGTGCTTATGCCGTAGAAGCGTGCGTAAAGGGAAACGCGCTCGAGGGCTTGGATTTTGAATTATTTAGATTCCGAGCAAAGCGAAGAATTTATATTGATTTCGCGCCCGAAGCGTTTATACCTCATTTTCGGTTTGATTAGGTTAGTGTAAACAGAATAATTTTGCTCTAATCGAGAAAAAAAACTAATTTCGATATTTATCCGTTACTCCAAAACTATCGGTGACAGTAACTGGAAACGAAAATAACGCGATAAAGATTTTAAAGCGTTTAGAAAACAAAATTCGATCACTTTGGGTAAAATATAAGGGAATTTGAAGGCACTAAATATTTCTAAAAGTCGTATTGGATTTGAAAATTTTAAATATCGAGTCTGATAAAGAATTTCGATTTAAAAATTTTCATGGTTATATTTTCAATTTACATACTGCGTTTCAGCAATAAAATAGGTAGTGCGTTCGCTAATATATAAAAACACGTCCGTAGTACGAGTCTCGTATTACAAATCTCGACTTAGTTTCGCTCAGAATCGTCGTCGCTCCAACGTTACATTATCGTCAGTCGAGTTCGAATTATAGCGGCGATTCAACGAAAAATGCACAACCTCCCGTCAAATTCCACTCGATAAAAGCTGTTTAGCTTTTAAACTGTCACAGTGTTAATGTCTACTGCTACGTACAATACACGTGCAAGCTTATATAGTCTTTTCACGCAGAATTTTCTATCGTAGAGGAAAATCTGAAACACGGATAATAGTTTACTCATAATAACGTGATAAAGGCTCCAATTTATATTTGTTTGAGATTCGAAAATTTTTACATTGGTCTTTATCAAAACATGTGACTTAATATGTAAATAAAAATCAAAAATCTGTAATGAAAATTCTCAATTCTTATAACATACCGAGATAACCGCAAACGATTAGTGTCTTAGTTCTTACAAAATAATGACCATTTTTATATTATTGCTTGGTTAAACCCCTTACAAATAAACTTGGCGCACATGGACTAGGTATTTTTAGGGAATTTTGCGAAAAAAACAAAATTTGTAACAAGAGTATTATGTAAGTTTGTTCAAATGTGTAAAAATATTCTCCATTATTTCTAGTTGTATTCCTTTGTCACCGCGATACCGTCTATTATTACCATACCGATCGGCAGTATGATATTACTATTCCGTTTTCCGAGTTTTCGACGTACATCATAGCTTTTTGTACTTTATAACAACATGTCTGTCTATACCCGCAGAAGCGGCGTGCACGTCTGTATAATGTAGTTTTGTTTTTTTTCTATTTCATTCTTAAACACGACACAATATTGATTTAGGTCTGAAACGGCGCGCGACGACTGCACTGTATGGTGTCGCACTATACGCGTATTACATACTTACATACGTTTCATTCGTTTTCCTCCGTGACGTTTGTCATTCGCATTAGTCTCGCGTTCAGCGGACGCGTTAATTTCGTTTTTTTTTTTTTTTTTCCATCGAAATTTTGCCATGGACGTTCTAATCCATCGAGAGCTCGGTCCGAGTAGCGATGAAATTCGACTCATATGGTGCGTGCACGCGTGTGCTGTGCGATTATTGTCGATCCAATCACGGATTACTCGGACCAGCGAATCGAAATTCTTCGTCTCGTTGGCGGAAAACAATATTATTTCACAATGTCTTTGGAAGTAATATTTTCCGATTTCTCTGACGTGTTCGCCGATTATCGAATATTTCTCCCGCGAAAAACTAGTGTTTTCCACTAATTCTGACTCGCCCGGTCGACGCTCTCGACTTCTTCGATTTTCTCCGGCTGGACAAATTAATTAATACACTCGATTTTAAAATGGACAGTTGTTGCCAACACCGAAAACCTATTAAAACAATCGATTATTTCCGAAGCTAATGACATTTTCGGCAACGAGAAAACACTTTATTCTATGCGATTCTATGCGAACCGTATTGTGTTCCGTTAATCCGACTTAAAACAACACAACAGAGTGAACCGAAAAAAGGTAGTGACGTCGATTTCTTTTTATCGTTTCAATTATTTTTTTTTTTTTTTACGGAAACACTTTTTTTTCTAATCACGAAAAAGTCTCGGATAAGTACGTGTATGGTAGACAATTTTGTTCACATGATACATAGATAATGAAATGAAATTTTTCGAAATTGTCGACAGTTCTCCAATAACAAGTAAAACTACCGAACTTCGAGTAAAATATTCCATTTTATTAAATTGATTTCAGTCGTTTAGACGCAAACACAAAACTAAAAGCTTGAGAACCTCGGAATTGTCATATGTATACAACACCAATATAATAAATATAATACGAAAAAAAAATAATAATACCAAATTTAGGTCATTTAAAGAATTTGGGAATTATCGTTGTCTCTTTATTCTCTCATTAACTATAATTTCTTGATAATCACTTAACTCAAAATATAATCTTAATTATATATGTTTATACCTAATGGCCTTGAAAAATCTGGAAATTGGTCATTATTTTTAATCGTATTTATTTTTGTCTTAACATAATAATATGACGTTGGAATGAAATGATCTTATTAATATTTATAGTCGGTAGCAGTCATTTTATTATAATCAAACGTTTTAATCTTATTTTTTTATAATAGGAACGCTGTAAGTTTTATTGATCACTATAAAATGTGTACTTTTATTGCATAAAACGTGAACGAAATTCGTAAAATAATATTTCTGACACATTTTATTTTGATACAAAAAAATTAAGAGTGGAAAACATCTTGGTTAATATAAAAGAAATAATAAATCGGATCCGATATCGGATTTTCGATTAATCATCCGTTATAAGGCGATTTTCGAATTTGTGCTTTATATCACAAAAATATCATTTTGGGTATCGTAGCGATAAATCATTTTAATCCGATATCGGAAAACGATCATCTCTAGTTAAATTGGTATTCTTGTCACTTCGGTTATTATAATAATATCGTGATGCCGATCGAATATTTTTTTATCAATTCAAAAATAATCATCAGTGCTACAATCGATCGCACGATTTTTAAGAACACAAATCCTGTGTACCATACTCGTACATCGTATTCTATGGAAACACGGTTGACAGACTCAGTCAATAACAACGTGAGCACTCAGTGATTGAACTTTCGGGTTCAGATTAAAATACTCGTAATTGTACTGGAAAATACAGTTCAATCTCGTTGCCCACACTTCGCTGTCCGTGTGTGATATATAGGATGATTCATTAAACACGTTCATTTCCTTTTTTTGGTCATAAAAAATGTATTTGTATGTTTGTAAAAGGAATGTTTATATTACTTTAAAACCTATGTTTCTCGTGAATTCTTTTTTCTATGTCATTTTAAGGATGTTATGTGGTGCAATCTTTATTTTCTAATGTCACCCCAACAAAAATTTATTAAAGTAATTTTTCTATGAACTTTTATGTATTGAAATCAAATTATGAAAGTGCTGTTTTTGAATTATTAAAATTTAAGTAATGAGGATAACAGTCACATGAATACATTTAGTTATTTATTTAGTATATTAATATGAATCGACAAAATTAACTTTTAATCAGAAATATTGAATCAAAATATATATTTATAATTATTAATTTTTATCCAAAAATTGTAATGAGTATAATAGATATAGATAATATTATATAGTGTACCTATTATAGTGTAACGTAGAAGTTAATCTATCTCGAATGCTTAAATTTCAATATTTAAGAAACTACTAGTTCGAATTTTGATTTCAATACATTAAAATCCATAGGAAAATGACCTGTTTTAAATTCCGCAGTTAAAATAGGGGATTTTTACTTGTAAAAAAAAGTTTGTATTGCCACAGAATATGATGGTGGTGATATTGAAAAAAAAAAAAAAAAATGTAATGGAAAATACAGTTTGTACAATAACTTTAACATTAAAAAAATCCGTATTTTCGCATTTTAACAGCCAAAAAAATATTATGCATTTAAAGAATCACCTCGCAAATAATCGAGCCGTCAAATGCTCCGAGGATTTAAGATCAATAAGGAAGAAAGAATGAAAAAAAACGTGTCGTGGATAAAATATAATAATATACGTGATCGTGTGACGCGCGTGACGCTTTTCATGGGAATAATAATATCTGGTCGACGTCACGTGGAAAGTCGGCGTCAACGTTGGATTTTTTCGATATTTTCAGCTTCACATCCCGAAAAATCTCACATGACAATCCGATTTCTCACTTGCTTCGTTATCATAATATATCACAAGACGTGAAGTCTGTGGGCACGTGACGTTTGTCAAACGTCTAGACGATTCGACGGCTACGTGAGGTTTTCGCCCGCAACGACGATTTTCGCCTCGTTTTCGCACACGTTCTCGCCATATTAATTTTAGATTCTGAGTGAAGCGAATAAGCTACTGTTTGTGTAATGTTGTTTATTTTATTCCTTTTCCTTTTTTTCTGTGAACATTTTTTCCAAAAGTCTCTTTTTGAAACCTGATTCGTTTGTAAATGGTAATTTTTTTAAAATTCCTCAATTTTTTTAATTTATTTTGGATAAAACAACTCAAAATTTGAAAAAATAAAATAAAATTATAATTTTTTGATTAAAATATTGTAAAAAATTAATCATAGTTAGACAATTATAGGAGAAAAATTTTGTCTCGAGAAAATCTTGAAAATATGATAAAAAAAATGTGGATAATTTTTTTTTCTCTGAACACTTTTTGGTATGTAAATACTTATCTAAAAGTCTCGACTAGCAAATTACTGAAACAGGATTTACTCTAGATGATTTAAAAAGTTTTTTTTTTAAATTCTGAATTATTTTCCCAATATTTAAAAAAAAAAAATTACCCAAAATTTGACTAAAAAGACTTGAAAACTATTTATTTTTTTATTCAAACTTTACAAAAATTTAACATTAACCGAGAATAATATGAGAAATAATTTGGAATAATTTTTTCCTCGTTAATTCCTTTTATGAAACCTTTTTTCTCGTTAATTTATTTTCCTTTCCTTTATTTATTGAATAAAAAAATAAAGTAATATCAACAAAAGAAAAGTAAATTAAAATAAAGTAACGTAAAGCAAAGATAAGTAAAATGTAGACAGCAAAGGTGGACATACTTCGCGCCACGGATATCATTTCGCTCCTCGGGTCAGATACACTTAGTGGGTGTATTATTGTACGACTATTATTTTTCTTTATATTATTAGTTTACTTTTTTTCAGAATCGTTTTATAGAATGAACGATTTATAGGTTCTTTAAAATTCTACTCACCCACCAAATGTGTCTGATCCGATGCGCGAAGAATACCCGTGGTGCGAAGTGTTTCCGGTTTTCTTGTTTATTTCCATTTCCGTTTCGCCCGGCAGACCTCAATACTCGACTCTTGACAATCGTGAATATCACCGCCGAGGTAACTGACTGTTCAATATGAGAACGACAAATGTCGGGGCACTTTTTTCCGGTTCGTTACACTTTACCTACCTGCTGTACCGCGAGTTACCGCGGTCGGAGAGGGGAAACTGCACATGATATAAATAAATTATTCATGTGCCTCGTGGACGGGAAACAAAGAATGGGACAAGAGAGTTGGGGAAAAATAAACAACGAAATAATAAGTTTTCGCGTTGTTGTTAAATTTTAGATTATGATTGCGGCGGCGAAGCGAGAACCACCGTCATCGTCATCGTCGTCGTCGTATAACACGCTATTTATACATTATTACGAGTATTATTGTATCTTTCTTACAATATTATTCATTTTCTCTGTCCGTAAAAACGCTTTGTTTTTTTCTTTTACTTTTCCATTTGTTCGCCTCTTTCCAATTATTTCACTTGGTGAATTATTGAAAATCGTCTGCCACCGTTGTCGTCGCCGGGATGCACATCGCCACCAATGTTGCGTTTAGATAACTTAAAATTTATCTAGATAAAGATAAAAGATAGTACAATTTTCTATAAGATAGTGATTAAAGATAATTAAAGTGAATATTATCTAGATAAATATAATAGATAAAATTATATTTGTTTGGATAAAAAAAAAAAAAAAAAATTATATAAAAACCATTTTAATTTATTTTTGTTAAATACAAAACGTTTAATAAAATAAAACATTATTTGTTTTTCGTTTATTTAATTAAAAATACATTTTAATTTTAGATTCTGAACGAAGTGAAGAAGCTACAATGATGTTTATTATTATTTTTTTTTTCTGTGTACAACTTTTCTTATGGAAATACTTGTCCAAAAGTTTCGATCAGTAACTTTTTGAAACCGGATTTGCCTGTAAACAGTACTTTAGAGAGGTCATTTTTTGAATTTCCAATTCTTCAATTTTTTTTTTTTTTTTCTTGGAAAAAACTACTCAAAATTTGACAAAAACGACTCGAAAACCGTCATTTTATGATCCGAATTTTATGAA
>JAIPRM010007978.1:0-16462 GCA_025469315.1 Stegophylla sp. TES_Ste_2020 | reverse complement strand
TTCTATACGAAAAAGTTTTAACAGAAAAAAAAAAGAAAAAAAAAATAATAAACATCATTGTAAAAACACTAGCTTCTTCACTTTGTTCAGAATCTAAAATGAACATCATTGTAAAAACACTAGCTTTTTCACTTCGCTCAGAATCTAAAAGATTTGTGTTAATAAAATAATAATAATATATTCCGAACGTCACTATTAGAACTGTAATTTCAAAATATTATAAGTAAAAATAGAAAAAATGCGAAAACAATAAAATTTAATGTGTAAAATCGCAATTTGAAAAATAATTTTATTGAAAGTTTAATGAAAATCTAATAACTAGTCAACTAGTTCATAATAAAAAAAAGTGTGTATTTTGCTCTTTGGGGGGGGGGTGTTCTTTGCACGTAGGTTGGGATACTCTTGACGGGTGTATTGAATTTTAAAATAAAACGATAAATGGAATCTTAACGCTAAAACGATTCTGAACAAAGCTTCAACTAATACACAATAATAATTATCGGTTTTAATGAATTTGATTTAAATATATTTAAGTATAAAATATTTTGTTACTTATCTCATATAATAATCATAAAAAAAGCTTCCACGAAAATACAAAAGATACATATATACATGTATTTATTAAAAGTACAAGTACAAGTGGTGTTCGTAAGCGTTACTGCGGTATAATGCTAAAATATAATATCAAAGAAAAAAAGAAAAACATAAGTCATAACGAGACATCCATTTTGTTCGTAACGTTAAACGGCAGAAACGCGTATAATAGACACAAAAGAATTCGTCGTTACGTCTGTGTCTCGTGCTCGGAATACTAAAATTGATTCCGCGCATATAGTTTCAAAAGTTTCTTTAGATCTAAGTTTATTATACGGCTCGTGTACCATGTGTGCGCGTCGTAAAGCGTTTACCGGAGAACTTTGTTCTTAAAAACGCACTTCGGAAATTCATTGAGCGTTTTAATGATTTTCGTACAAGTTTTTTATTCTTAATACGGCTCGAATTTAAATTTTTGTCCACACCTATACTTTTAAATTAATACAAATATTGAGAGACCGTAGAAAAGTCCCGTGGACGAGGTCGTCTGTGAATTATAAACCAACTGATGTGACCTTGAATCAAAGTTCATGTACACAATTTCCCCGTACTGTAAACCGTAAAGTCAGCCAGCTACGTGCGGCGGCGTATTGATATTTGAACTAGAAATTCCGCCGCGTTGCTCCAGTTTCCCCAAAAACAAACCGACATTTTAACCGAATGATGGGGGGGGGGGTGTGGGAGGCGTCCCTGCGGATGAAATAACGAAAAGAGCGCAGTAATTTCATTGCGTAAAGCAAAATCGAATTAATTTTAGCCGCGAAATCATTATATAATTTGGTTATATGAAATAAAAAAAAAAACAATTAAAATAAACTGTGCCCGATGTATTCATCATTTTCACGTGGTATTCGTTAAAATAAACGATTAAAATGCGCAATTATATTCTTGTGTTAGAAAGCTTTAAAATTGACAGAAAAATAAATGTCCTTTACCTTTTTTTTTTTTTTTTTTTATTTAATATATATATTTTCCAATTTTAAGCATAATCTATCAACACGGATATGTTTCCAAAACGTTGATAATATGTACCCTAAGAAAAGTTACAATAGGAGACTTCAGGAAAATAACACAGTTAAAGATCAAACGGAAGATACACTGAAATTTAATTCAGAATTTCTTAATATCGTTGAAATTGTAGATTGACTTTCACATGCACTTAAATTAGAAAAAAACGATAATCAATTACCATGCTCTTGGGGAATTTAGATTTTTCGAAAGACGTGTGCAATGGAATAAGACTAATTATTATTATACGATTGCATTGCAAATATAATTCAAGGTTAAAATATGCTTTAACGGTCTCATTTTAAATAAAAACAAAAAATTAAGAGACAGCTTATAGTCCTTTTATCAAAGAGAATTAAACTCACACAAGGATATTTAAATAGAATAGATAGATGTATTCAATAAATAGGTAGATATAATGATGCCGTGACAAGATGTCTACTAAGATTATGATTTTTTTTCAGTTTAACTGTAACTGTAGAAGATTTTAGTTCAACATTTGATGATTTCAACTCAGTTTTTAATATTTATAATGAAGTACCTAATTCTATTTAATTTATTCAAAGTTTCACTGTCAATGTTAAACGATTTTTAATTTGTAAATTAAGCATTGTGTATATTTTCCATTTCATTTATTATTATTCATTGATTGAATGATTCATCATTGAATGAATGATTATATTATTATATGAAAATATTATTACAATAGTTAATTAGCTATCATATCCAATACCCTGCACCTGTTAATTTGGATTTTATAACACTAAGCAAACGAACTCGTATTTGATATAGTACATTTTTTCCTGGCTAATAAAAATATTTGAGGCTCATAGAGGCCATGTTTTTTTTTTTCGATAATTGTCAAACAACTGTGGGTCTACTCATTTCTCGACCCAATCTAGTCTAACCGACTAATAAAGTTACCGAATAATATGTAAATCACATACACCTAACTAAAGATATAAATTAAAAATTCTGAAAAAACGAACACCATATAACTTTACACTGTGGTAACTGTGGTTACCTTCGCGTTGTTATTATTTTCTCGATCTGTCTTTTGACCGGTTAATTTGAGATGTTTGCACTAGGTATAATATACTCTCACTAACGCAACGCGTCTCCGGAGATACGAAAAAGAAAATGATATACATATATGTGTTTAAATTCAACGGACGTTTGTGTTCCCAAAACGTAATAAATTTAAATAATATAACACTATTTTTGTTAAAAAGCTCAGTTACACAATATTAAAGATTTCATCAACGGACACCATAATAAACTGCTCGTCATTTGCATTGAGAGAATAAAAGGCCACGTAGAGTGAATAAATAAGTAGTATGCGCCATAGACAAATGCAGAAAATCAGCTGTGCGTGTCATGATCACTCCTTGAAAATGTCGAACGCGTTTAGCAGGTGTCGAGAAAATTTTCATTCTCCGTGTAGGATGCTCTTGGCGGGTGTGTTGAACTCAAAGAAAAAAAAAAAAGGATAAATGATTTCTTCATTTAAAACGATTCTACGCGGAGCTTTAGTGAATTAAACAAAACAATAACTTTACCATCAGTACGTTTAAATATTTAATAATAGAATAATCCGTGTTAAAGTGTTCTTTTCTCGTCATGTGGTACGAAAGAATATTGTTTATGCTTATCAGATCTCTTTTTCTGTTTCGTACTTTTATACACAATTAATTACCGTATTAATTAAAAAAGAAACAATAAAAAATAATTGCAATCAAAATTGCAAATTTGAAATAAAGTAAAAACTTCAAAGCGAATAAGAAATTCTCTCTTTCTTTTAGAATAAAACAAATCATCTTTATTTTTCGTCAACTTTGTTTTTGTACAAACTAATCTATATACTTACAATCTACATAATACACATAATCGAACGCTGGAATCAATTTATAGCCAAAACTACTGTACCGATTCATTTGAAATTTTCGGGAAGTGTACTTATTATGTTACTATGTACAGGCGCACCAAGAAAGGATTTTTCAAAATTAAACCCTTGAATAGGTGAAAAAGTGGTTCAAAGTTTTATATAATATCGATAATACAAAATATAAATAATATTTGTATTATTATTATTATTATTATTATTATTATTTATTTATTGTCATTATACAATTACATTAGATTATTTGAAACAATTGAACATTTTCATTTTGTCGCTGCCCCAACAGCGTAGCTTGTGGTGGGTGCAGCAAGTTCAGAAAAAACAAATATTAATATCTAGATAAAAACAAAACAATAATAATAGTAATACAATTAAACAATGATTAAATTTAGAACAGAGAGAGAAAAAAAGAATACAATTTTATAATGTAACAAGATTTAAACTAAGATTATTTACATATTTATTAAAGATGTACGTATATATTATTAAATATTATTGTTCATTTGGTCGCTATGAATAATATTGTCAAAAAGTTATTAGGTACTATTTATTAAGTTATGACAACCAATTAAATAATTATTATGATGGGCTAAATGACGATAACCATGGCAACATAATAATTGAAAAAAACATAAAAACCGTAAGAGATGAAAATTAATGAATTTTTGTACGAACTCAACAATAATTATTACTGACCGGATTTTAATTAAAACTGACAGGTTATGAATAATTGATATGGTATTTTAAAAGTACGAAATAAATCTGTCTGAAAATGAGAATCAAGAAATCTAATAATAATATGGACAAGACAGCGTTAGCCGAAACGGCTTGTATGATATTTATCGTTGTGCTATCACACCCAGATAGTATTATAAGTAGTTCATTTTCCGAAATTCTCAATACTTTCTCTAAGCATGAGAAAAAACTACCGAAAAAATTGATAAAAAATGGAGAAATATGCCATAAAAAGAAGTTTTACGAAATTGAATTTGGCCCCCATGACATAACAAAACGAATGAAGCTAGAAACATGAAACTTTCACCAATTACTAAAAACGATGTCGCGTGTATTTTATTTTACAAATTTTAAGCTAAGTATAGAATTTTGAAAATATTGAAAATTTCTCATTTTTTATAAGTTTTCGTTTCATAAAATTTTTAATTTTAGATTCTGAACGAAGTGACAAAGCTTATGATTTTACAATGATGTTTATTTTTTAAATTTTTTATTTTTTTCTTTTTTCTCTTTTTGTAAACACTTTTTCGTATAGAAATACTTGTCCGAAAGTTTCGTTCAATATCTTAATAGATCCGGAATTACACCCAGATGGTACTTTAAAGAGTTTTTTTTTTATGTAGAACTTAAATCACACCAATATATTGGTGTTATATATTGAAATATATTAGAATCGCCTATTATGTTTAGAAAAAATAATGATCAAAAACAATACGAAAGTCATCTAAATCCAAATCCAAATAATTGTTATATTCATTGACGTAGTATTTACGGGGAGAGAGATTCACCTACTCCCCCCCCTTCTTCCCACGAAATCGAAAACACAAAAATTCAAACGTGCTCTCGCAATATACAGTTAAATTATACGAATTTACAATTGTACGTACATTAATAAATTCTGGAATTTCTTTCTCACAATAAAACAAGTAACTATTTTCGTATTAAAGTCGAAATTATCGAATACACCCGATCGACGTCATTTTGTAAACGACCCCCTAAAACGTATCGTCACGTTAAACCAGTGGTTCTCAACCTTTTTTGATTTGTGTCAACCTTGACCGAGATATTTCTTCACCACGTCACCTTACCATTAAACTAATCAGTAAGGCTTGGAGATGTATGTTCTAAGAAGTCATAAAATATGCCTTTATGCACCAAACATTTTTAAATATGCCTTAATAAAATGTTTTCTCCTCCTGAAATATCAAAAATCATATTTTTTTTTATTTTTTTTTTTTTTAATTAATTACTAAAATAACCAGAAAACCACAAATAAGACCTTAAAATCGTAAAATAGGCTCTGAAAACTAAACATTTCTAAAATATGCAAAAATAATAAAATTATTTTGTACACTAAACTATTCGTACATATCCGAGCCGCACAGTAATCGGTCATTTGTGATCAAATAACGTACTCGAGATATCTTAGCGAGAAGTTTGGATGAATGAGCGAGGAAGGAATTAAAAAAATATAATGTAGCCGTTGAGAAGTACGGATCCTGTGTTAAGGTTTAAATAGATTTTTTTTTTTTGATATTTCAAAAAATTCTCTAATTTTTTTCTTTTCCTCCTCTCCGGAATCCGAGCGTCACCCCAAGGTGACACGTCACCATTAGCGCAACTTGGAAAACATTTTTTGGGGGGGGGGCTAATATATTTATCTGATTAATTTAGCCGCCCAAAAAAGCATCAACCTTATGTAATTCTCAAAAATTCTTGGGGGGCTATGTGTACTTTTGAGGGGGCTTAGCCCCCTGAAGCCCCCCTCTAATTGCGCCTATGCTGACGTCACCCCTGTTGAGAACCACTGCGTTAAACGATTTCGTCAGCGGTCCGATTTGGCCGGTCAAACGTCTATTAAGCTTAATCGCGTCACAACGGGGTCGAATTGATCGGTTTAAACCGATTCGTTTTGCTCGTCGCTCGGAAGCGTACATGGCCCGAAATCTCGGCACAAAGTCAAACCGTCGTCGTTATTGGATTTATACGGGCAATTTAATAATATTATTACCAGCTCACGTCCCCGTCGTAGCTCTTCGCGAATCCGTTTTTAATGCGTTTTGACAACACTGTCGGATAGCGGCGGCGGCGGTTCGCAAACCGATCGACTAAACTAACTGGCACGGAGCGGCGTTTAAAGGCTCGCCAAATGTTTACGTATACGTTCCTCCTAAAATGTAATACTTGTCTTGAGATTAGAGTACGTGTAATAAAAGCTCAAATCAAAAATCACTTGACTTTCAGGCTTCAATAATAATAATAGAAAAAAAAAACAAAATCGTTTTATCTGGTTAATATATTTAAGTGTTGAAACGTGCCGGGATCTTAAATTTAATGACGGTACATGAGATTAGCAGCGAATCGATTAAGAAAAAGTGGTGTGTACTTCGCTCGTCGGGTGGGATTCTCTTGAATAATAATATAAAAAATTAATGAGAAAAAAAAAAAATGTTAGAAAAATGTCCAAAATTTTCTCGCGCCAAAATCTTTCTTATATATGATTTTCTCTATGTGTTTAAATTTTCATATAGTTCGGATCAAAAAAATAATGGTTTCCGAGAGTCGTTTTTGTCAAATGTTGGGTAGTTTTTTCCAAAAAGAAAAAGAAAAATTGAAGAAATGAGAAATTGAAATAATGACATCCCTAAAGTTCAATCTAGAGGCAAGTCCGGTTTCAAAAAGATATTGATCGAAATTTTTGGACAAGTATTTCCGTACGAAAAGTTGTATACAGAAAAAAAAAAAAACGAACATCATTGTAAAAACACTAGCTTCTTCACTTCGTTCAGAATCTAAAAAAAAAACAACAACGTGATATTGAATTTTAATATTCATTTTAGGAAGTTTATACTGTAGAATAGGAACATATGACGGTCACGAGCAAATAATGTGAATGATTTATAAAATGCCGATTAATCCATTTAAATATCAATTACCACGTTAAACTGTAAAAAGTAAATCGTTTATCCACAGGTTATAATAATTTTATTTCATTATCGTTTTGCTACCTACACTATATTTTCCCCGTTAGTGTTGAAACACTAATGATGACGACATCTAAAGATGTCGCTTTCCATTCTTAGTTGCCTCTTAAAAATAATTAAAACGTCATCTTTACGAGCGAAGAACGATTTTATTGGGAATTTAATTAACTCGTATAATATTATACCTATTATTTGTGGAAATTTAATATAATATGCATGTGGGTAGTATGGAAAAAAATCAATTAACGTTTCGACGTTAAAGGGATATTATGCTATCGGTGTGAATTTTGTTTGCTGATCGAAACTTTTGGACGAGTAGTATTTCCGTACGAAAAGTTGTGCACAGAAAAAATAAAAAACGAACATCATTGTAAAAACACTAGCTTCGTCACTTCGTTCAGTATCTAAAAAATAAAAGACAAAGGCGGCAAAACGTGAAATCGCGGCACAGGTTACAATAATAATGATAATAATAATATTATGTTAGATCGATTATAATATTATGTGTTGCCATTAAGGAAACATTTCGGATCTCGACTTTTACCGATTATTAATAATTGTATGTTGCCCCCGAATCAATCATAATTATTACTACCGGATACGATAGAGCAGTAATTATTATTCGAACTTGACGTTTGTGCATCTGTTAGCACTGAAGCAGTTAAACACAAACGGTACAGAATCGTCCAATCATAATACAAGCCAAGACGACGAAACTTTTTGCAACTGTACAATATCAGTATATATATATATATACATTTTCATATTTCTCAATTAGTTTTTACACCAGCAACATTTTTTTTAACCTTATTATTCTTTTTTTTCACCCCAATTAGTTTTTACCCCAGCAAGACTTGTTTTAGCCTTTCACGATATTAATAAAATTCTGAATGTCTAATTATCGGGTAGAGAAACTTATAATGCTTTATTCACACTACGATTCAAAATCCATATCCGGTTGACACATAAACCGTGTAACGCGTAAAATCAACTTTTATGAATATCTAAGTGATACCTAACCATATTATCTTTGTTGCGTTTGAATATCATTAAGTACTGCAACTGCATAGAGTATGAGGCAGAAATAATTATGATTTTAAATTTTTAAGGTTATATTTATGAAAGAAGGAGGTAAAGTACTTCTAAAACATAATTCAAAAAATGTCTGATATATATATATATATATATCTTAACACTTCAGAGTTTTTAGACCAAATGAACTCATATTGGATAAATAATTGCCTCGTAGGCGGGGATTGAGGTGATATAGGTAGGGAATTTCAATCGAAATTTTCACATGTCTCAAATTTGGAAACGTTGGCGAGTATAGATTTGAGAAAATACATAAAAATGCAACTACCCGTGTACAGTAAACGTACGCAATATTATATATTTTATACAATATAGTTATATCTATTTTTGGTCACTATAATCGAAAATCCGAACACAGTAAGCGGCGAAAAATTTACTGACAACGGTTTTTTGTTCCGTTCTTTTAATCACTATTAAACGATTGATTCTTAAAACCAGTGAATACTATGATACTATTATTAATTTTAATAACAAACCCAATGGCGAAACAAAATAAATAAGCGAAACCAAATATTTCATCCCTATAGTGATGGAGACTCTGTTGTTCGTTTTTATTCTTGACCTAAACTAAACTGTAAATTTGAAAAATGCCCATAAAAATTATTTTTTAAGATAAGATGAACGATATCGTGGCTTCATATTTTCTTTAAAGTTTAGGTACAAAATTATACGAAGCTATTTTTTTAGTCGTTTGATGAACAATATATTGACCGAAAGAAAAACAAAAAACGATCGCCCTAGATAAACCTAAACTCCATAAAATGTAATACTAGATGGACGTTTACGTGAGTATGAAAAAAAAAAAAAAAAAAAAAAAAGGAAAATAAAGAGGATCATCGGTGATGTGGGGATAGAGACGAAAAATGTTGTTTACTGTGGAGACGCAAATAAAAGCATCGCCTGTCAGCGCGCGTTTTACCTTAATCCGGCTGTGGTTGTTGATCGACCATTGCTAGGCAATGCCAGCCATAGTACAGAGTAATTTAAATAATATTTGCATATAGATAAAGTGACCGCGGCAGCAAAGTAATTATTTGCATTGAGGTCTTATAAATCAACGATAGTATAGCAAAAGAGTGCAGATTTTAGTCAACCTGCAATGATCGACATAACGATTTCTCATATAGGTTTTACGTTATTATTTGAAATATTCGGTAATAAATGTGATTTCTTAAATCGTCCGAATCGAAAATTGGCTCCTTTCCAGGCACACGAGAATATAAAAGTAATTAAAATGTAATACTTAAGAACAGAGATATTTACGAAAATTCGTATTTTTAAAAACGTAAACTAAAATATGAATGATAACAACTAATGTCGAGTTTATACATTTGCTGAACTTTCAAAAATAACGATTACGAGTTGTAACTGCTCTTTCTTTGCATTAAAGTAATGAAAAAACTAGGACTATAAATCTAAAATGAATGCATTATTTTTAACGAGGAATTCCTCGTAGAATTTTCTTTTTTATTTAAACAAATGAATAATTTTTGAATACATATAACATTACATTTGTACATAAAATAGAATTATATTTTTAAATATTTATTGTTTAATTTTAGATTTTGAACGGAGTGAAAATGTGTTTTTTTTTTAATGATGTTTAATTTTCGCTCAGAATAATTTTATTGTAGAAATTATTTATCGTTTTGTAAACTGATGTATTCGCAAGAGGAACGAAGAATACCCCGAGGTACGAATTACGCCCTTTCTACATTGCTATTCTCTGAAATCACTCTGAACATGAAGTGAAATACATATCATAAATAATTATTCAATAAATATTATGTTTATTAATTATGAAGTGTTTTGTGCAGTTTTGTTAAGTATGTACGGCTTTTTTTTTTTTTTTTAAACCTCCCCCCCAGAGCAAGATTGAACGTACACCACTGCCCATTCACACTTGTTAATTAGTGATTTTATAGTACATTTTGTTGTATATGTTTATTTCCTGATTCGCATAAGTTTTTACATACCGTCGAAATAAACTTTATTATAGAATTGAATAAAATTGAATAAAAATATATTTCTATTTAATTGTGGTGCAGTATACAATTATTGTTATATTTTACCTGTAGATAACAAACGAAAATGTACGGAATTTCATTAAATGTCAAAAGAGGGGTTTAATTTAATGTTGAAAATGATTTACGGTCCGTTGTCAAAGTCAATTTGAGTATGAAAATTTCGTAATTAAAAATAATATATACTTAAACGGACAATGCAAAATCAATTACACTATCGCGAATTTAACAATAGACTTTTCAGGAAACGTTCGTTTTAATATTTTAAAACGTATTCAGAATGATTCATTGACCGCGTCCGTTTTTTTTTTTTATTTTTGAAGGGACGATGAAGTTACCCATTATACAAACGCAAAAAAAAAGCGTCAGACATATTCAACGAATTATTACCCTAATTTATTTATATAAATTCGAAAAATGCTGTTGTTAAATTGTCCTCGCTTGACCGTACTCATAACAAAATGAACGGCAGGGCGTCGTAGTATTATTATTCTGATTGTTGTTTTCGAGTGGATAGGTATGCTGATTTCATTATTTATTTATTTTTTTTTTTTCTAGAAGAAAACACATAATATTACGTATAATAATGTGATACGCAATTTGGGTCGACCTGCGAGCCATTTGGAAGCACGTGGAAGAGCGAAAGTGGCGCAAATCAAAGTGACGAACGGGAATATGGCGTCGTCGCGTATACATATTTTATTATTGTTCGCAATACACTACACGTGCTTGTACGGGAATTGCTTGGTTCCCGGTAAAGCTGATTATTCAGAACGGAGTCGGGTAATATTATAATGAGTCGGGCACGTAGCCGGGAATTTACACCTAGGGTGGCCAAACATTGGTCAAAATCAAATTAGGGTGGCAGCAAATGTTAACTGTAGCTCGTGATGAAAAAAAAAAAAAAAAAAAGAAAACACAAGAAAATCACATTATTATCATGTTTAAAATAAGAAAATAACAGTCAGTCTTATTCCATACATTTTATACGTTCATAATTTCATAGCAATATTTCTATACTCACTCCAATTTAACATAATATGGCTTCTGTACTAAATTTTTATTTTAATATTGTAATAATTCTTAATCCAATCAGTCCCATCACCAGTAATTTCCATTCGTCACTGAAATTGGGCACATGATGAGCAGAAATAGATATCGAAATATCACTGTAACAAGGTACCTAATAATAATTGTATTAGTGGTTATGTTATAATATGTTGAATTAAAAACATATATTATCAAAATCATTTGAAATACATATATTACAAAATACAATGATTTTTGTTTGACTTGAGATTTAATGAACGTTTAATTTAACTTAAGTACATCAACAAAATAGTTGGGGTGGCCAGTAAACTGCTAAGGGTGGCCCGGCCACCCCATAGCTACGCGCCTGTAATGAGTTTTTTTAACGTTATAATATAACGCCGACATAAATAAAACCAAACGCTGCGTTACGCGGGCACACTTGTCTAAATGACAGAGGGTTTTTGTAAAAATTTTAATAATTGCGATTAATTATTAATGTATAAGATGTGTGACGACATGTATTTTACAAAAAAAAAAAAAAAAATTGTATAATTAATGTAATAAGTTTATTATTAGTGTCTAAGTAATAAACTAGCGATTTATATACTGTTGATCGATGGGGAAACGTATTGGTTGAAACGCCCTATAAGTATTATGTACTTCTTTTTTTTTATTATTATTTAATTATAGGTTTTGCAAAAATTCATCCATAAGTTTCGTCGGACGACTCTGGAGATTAAACATTTTAATTTTTTCATATATATATATATATATATATAACACTTGTGCAATCAATTATCTCTTATATCAATTTGGGGTGGTACTACCTTGAAGTAACTATATGAACCCACTGATCAAATTCATTTTTAATATGCCCTATATATGTATCAAACCTCTAATTTGTATAAAGAATTAAATATTTTAAATTTAAAGTCCATTTATTATAAGAATCTTTGTCTACTAATGTATAATTGTTAAGAATGCCATTGCAGTTCCAAGTCATAGTTATTCTACTCGAATTAAATCCGAGTCTAATATTATTATTATTCCTAAAATGAAAACAGTTTTCGGACAACAACGTCCTAAGTAATAAGTTTATCCAATATTTCAACAAGCACGATCTAAAAAATGTTATTAACTTCAAAAATATCCGTATGTATAAAAAGTATATTAATACCTTATTTTAATAAGTTAATCAATTAGTTACATTTTAAGTTTATTTGTCAAATCTAATTCTCTGTTTATATAAATAAGTATAGTTAATTATGTATACCTATAGTTATAACCTTTATACCTTATGGAACTCTCTCCTCTTGCGCAGCCATTGGCCTCTAGAGGAGATTCATCTCTTTTAAAATTCTATAAATTTACCGTTTTGTAATGTTTTCTAATGTTTATTGTTGGATGTAATAAATTATTATTATTATTATTATTATATTTAGCCTGTACATATTCTCCGAAGAATTAAATGGTAATTTTAAGCGTAAAGAATAATTATTATTGTCGAACGTTCGAGTAAAAACGGTAAATTCGATTTTCGAGATATTGATTTTGTTTATAAATTCAAAACTAGAAAGTTTAAATTATCATCAATCATCGTCAACAATATTATTATAGTGTTCAGTATAATTGATAATATTTTCTTAAAATATTGACTCTTTCGTGTTCAATAATTACACTTTGAAAATATTGGTAATATCTTCTTTTTTTTTTTTTTTGAAAATTTTGTCCTAATACAATTTTAAATTCTTGATACAAAGCCTTGATGATATTTAATGGTATTTATTACTAATTGGATTGTGTAAATCTGAAAAATCTTTTAACAAAATTATTTACAAAACGTTTTAAGTTGAAATCTTATCGAAACTAGTTTATAGTCATTATATTTTATAATCAGTATCAAAAATATCATTTTCAGAATTTTCTGATACATGTGCTACATATTTCTCGTTTCGGAGATGAAAAATATTAAATTAACTTATTTTTGTTAAAATCGCTTTTGTCGATTTCTTTTTTAATTTAATTTTGAAACGTCGGGGGGGGGGAGGATAGAGCAAAATCGATCAGTTTTACGGATAATTAAATTGACAAGGATTATCGCGTTACCATTTCGAAATTAATGTCGCGTACACAAATGCAATTATAACATAATAAACGTATAATCGACTGATATTCGGTCGACAGAATCGTTTTCCAAATTCAACGGTTTATATGTTGGTGGCTTTTACCTGATAACCCATCGAGAAGATTAAAACGGACTCTGCGACTAGAGTTTTCCCGAATTAAGCTGTCTAGTGGCACAGATGCGTTTTCCATTTGCATTTCCCGAAACTGTTATTCATGATGTCCACAAACCTTTTGCGGTAATACAATTATTTACTTATTGTTGTAAAACTTTTGTACGCGCAATAACTTTGTAACTATTCATTTTTAAAATACACAAAAAAAATAAATAAATAAATAAACTTTACAAATTACATTACCCGTGTTTTTCAATCGTTTAAACGCACTGCTCAAACAACCACTATTAGTTTAAGGACAGAGGTCATTTTTGTTACAAAAAGCGTGCGATAGAAAATGTTTGAGTGTGATATTATTTTGATTCAAAAGCTAAACTGTTGTTTTCATGAAAAAGTGTAAAATTGTAAGACGCGTGAGCTGTTTTTTTTTTTTTTTATTATTTTTACCATCATTTTAAATTAAATCTCAATTAAAATCAAAGGTGATTTGAATACTTTGTCATTTAGGATTAGTTGAAAACCGAAGGAAGTTAAAGAAATATATATTATATATATATTTTTTTTTTTTAATCGAGTTTTATGTCTGTTGAACGCACGCTGTATCTCAGCTGTCCTAGTATTAAAATTATATTTTTTCATTACTACTGCACACTACAAAGTGATTATTCAATTGTTCCGTTGTTTTTTAATCAACAAAATGTTTTTATCAACGGTCTTTTTTTTTTTCAACCAACGTAGATAATCTTTTAACTAATAAAAAATAATACAAAAAATAAATAATGAATTTAATATTTTCAAGAGTCATATTAACATCCTCTCCCATTTTTTTATTTCTTTTATTCAAAAACCTGGACGAGGGGGACTATCCGGGAAAAGAAACGAAATTCAAAAATACAAATTAAAAATAAACTCCGGTATCTTTTATGAGTAGTGACCTACCCGTTGTGCAAAGTCAGTTCGACTTTTTGTTCTTGCGTCGACAATTAAAAATATAATTGACTTCAATAACAGAGGAGTTGATTTAAACACTTACGCCTCACTGAGAAAAAAAAAACATAGTTTTTGCGAAACGCGTTTGTGTTTTATTTTACCGGTGAACCGTTGTGTGTATATATACTTTGATATTCAATAAACATAAAATAACTAATACATATTGGATTTAAATTATTACTATACTGTATACAAAATAATACCTCAAGAGTGTGTTTCGATAAAGTATATATTCTGGGTTGCCACTCGTTTAGAATTTGAAAATTCCATGACTTTCCCGGGTTTTCCAGAAAAAATCAAAGTTTTCCATACCCAAATTTTTATTATCATTTAACACACACATAAAAAAAAAAAAACAATTAAGGGTCAGTTATTTCGGTTTTTAAAATTTTTTTCTTTTTAGAAATACATAGAGTAAAGAATAAAGTTAAGTAGAAATACACACGGATTAAATATTTTGAACCAATGACTATTTTAGTTGTATTAAACACTGTAATGATACTATAATAATTATTTAGCCATGGGTACAATTGAATTAAGGGTGACCACTAGTAGAAAAATTAATTTCCTTAATGAGGTATTATTTTAAGGATGTAAATCGTTGTATATTTTATTTTATTGCCATAAAAAAAAGACCTCAATTTGGTATCGATTATAAAATTTCCAGGTTTTTCATATAATATTCTGAATTCTCTGACTTTTCCTGACTAAATTTAAATTCCCCGACTTTTCCGGGTAATAAAAATATTTATGTCGAGTCAAAGTTATTTTCCATGTTTAAATTCTAAGTGTCACAGCGACCCGCTGACTAAATACAAATCGAATCGCGCACGGTCGTACGTCGTAATATTATTATAACGAGTAATGTGCTGATTGTGTATTTTGAACCGTTCGGACGGTTTAAAGTTCCAATCGAATTTATTTAAAGAGACGTCGAGCACTCGGAGAGAAATCCGATTTACTAATCGTTTTCCTCGCATTGTTAATTCATACTTGGACAATTTTTTTTTTTTTTTAGAAAATATCGATAATACTTAACAATTAACCCCACATTATAACGCGCAAACATTTTCTCGAATAGTTTCAGTGGTCAGTTTATCAAAAGAGTTGTTCTAACTAAATATAGTAGCTGTTTATCCATCGATTGAATGACTAGTTATTTTTTTTTTTGAATAATATTTTACAAATTGATGACGTAATCAGGGGTTTAGGTGTTTCGAAAATTAAGTGACAAATTATTGTATGATTCATTTTTACTAAAAAGAAAAAATGTATTGATGATCTCTTCCTATGATAATCATTTGAATAAAAAGTTTATTATTAAAATATTAAAATAAAAGTCGACTAACCTAACCTAACCTAACCTAACCGGACCCTGTTTATAGCTTTCAAATATTATTCCAGTGGTATTTAGTAAAATTAACGAAATTCTATACCAATCGTATGCAAATAATATATTATAATAATAACAATAAACTAATTTATGTCTAACAATCCCTTCACGTCATCAGGTGTATAAAATTATAACCTGTTGACAACGGTAAGCTATTCCGCGGTAACATGTACCGTTGTATCGGTAATCGCGGTATTAACGGACGGATTGATATACAGTGAAACCTCTGAATAGCGGACACTCTCGGTTGCCGAAATTTTGTCCGCTGTTTAGAGGTGTCCGCTATTTAGAGGAAAACATTTTTTTAATAAATCAATAAATTCAATAATTTTATTTTATATTATTTTTACGTTAATTAAATATGTACATTGTACATACATGATAAAACTAACATTTATGAAAAAAAACCAGTTACCTAAATTTTTATTTTATTTTTACATTAATTAAATACATCTTAAAAAAATAAAAAC
>JAIPRM010007977.1:0-12589 GCA_025469315.1 Stegophylla sp. TES_Ste_2020 | reverse complement strand
AGAATTGAGAAATTCAAAAAATGACCTCTTTAAAGTACAATCTAGAGGCAAATCCGGTTTCAAAAAGTTATTGATCGAAACTTTTGGACAAGTATTTTCATACGAAAAGTTGTACACAGAAAAAAAAAAATAAAAAAATAAACATCATTGTAAAAACACTAGTTTCTTCAATTCGTTCAAAATCTAAAAATAGCGTTTAGGGCACTGTATTCATTTCATCGTAAACATGAAGCACTAACATTAATTAAATGTTAATTAAACATTAATCACTCACATTATAGCAGTAGTTATTAAATACTTTATTTCCTAATGCATACGTAAGATTTACAAATATTATACACAATCATTATTATGTTCACGGAGTAATGTTGACTTTAAATAATTCGTACAGTCCATTTCAAATATTCAGTTGTTACAGACGAAAGAAATGTCAATTCGTAATATTAATAAAATACCCATTATTATTTGCCATAGGTACACTTGAATACTTGATCCAATATTACAGGGGTCGGTAACCTCGTAGGAAAGAGCCATTTTTATAAATACAATTCATAGGTAGGTATTAAAGATTATTTAAAAAAAAAAAAAAAACTTTTAGCTTATTTATATTTTTACAATAAATCATATATAATAGCATAACACAGTCAGTCAAATGATATGTAAATATGGCTAATTATTGTATACGAACATCAAACTATTACACACGACGTATCAAAATTTATAATTTATTTGCAATGTGTGGTAAACCATGATTAATAATTACACAATGAAATAAATTTAAAATATTAATTGCATTTATTTTAGACAGTATTTTGTTTTTCACTCAATTTAATTCCAATCTGTATAACAGATTTCGGTATAAAACCGTATTTTATGGGTTCGCCGTTTACGATGGCCACGTGGCAATCGTTGCTTGCGTTAAGCGGCGGACGATTTCGGGCTATAAAATCGCATCAAGTTTCTTCTTATCTCCGGCATGCTCGTGTGTACGACCCTCGGGGCGTTTACGGGCTGCGCAAGTTGTAAAAATTGTGTACATGACCGAAGCAGCAGTAAAACGCGCGGGCGAAAAAGGCCCGACAAATCCGAAATGTCTAGAAGGGGTAGGTACATCGTCCGATTTTATGTCGTCTCCGTCACGGTCGATGGCGACCGTCTTTCAAGGAGCAGAAAAGTTAAAACTAAACGGCGGAAACGTTTCGTACCGAGCACACGAACTACGATTATGGCAAAGAAATAACCTACACCGTACAGGAACTGTGATTTTATCCTGGCTCGATAATTTCGACGCGTCATCATGTACAGTGGAGTAACGTAGAACTCTGTGAGTCAGGACAAAATGTATAGGATATGGAAAATTTTGTTCCTTTTTTAACAAAAAAAAATCAATAGCTGAACAAAAAGTTCTGAAACGAAACAAAAAATATTTTTCTTGATCATAATGTTTTACAGAGATAATTTATTCATCTCGGGGAATCAATGATTTCATGCGAAACCAATTGATTTGATCTTTGAAAAGTTGAATAAAAATCTTACATAAAACGTACACATCTTACATATTTTTTCACTCAGGACTTAAGTAAAAATATACAGGTAAGATAAAATGCGTTTGAAAATTGTTAAAAGACATTATAATAGTAGATATGTTTTAAAAGTCTTTACAAGGTTAATAGTTTCGGTATTATTATAAATAGAGACCAGATGTCATAAAATTTATGACATCAATATGTCATTTAGAATTACAGGTCATAAAAAAATCTCAAAAACCATTATGGAACGTTGTCAATATATAATATCCACTGATAATCTGCTCAGAATCACTTTATTAAAAATAAATAAAGATAAATGATTTCTTTCATAAATAATGATAAATCGTTTCTTTAAAATTCAACACACGGTTATACCCATTACTCAAGATGCGAAGAATCTTTAGTGTGAAGTATGTTCTGATTCTTTAATAAACACCAAATGTAATACCTATCAATAAATTCGTTTAAATATTTCTATTGTTGGTTGATAATTTATGAAGTAATAAGATTTTAGTACAATTGTTTTCGGAGTAAATAGCAAATACATTACTCGTTTCACTTAAAATATAAAAAAAATAATTCATAAAAATGTTTTAGATATTTGGCATATTTTAATGTTCTTAATCGAATTTTCAGAAATTTTTCTCTGTTTTCGAAATAATTTATTTTTTCTTACATTCGCTTTATTGCATTAATAATAATGTCTGTATCTTACGCAGGAGTGTTACAACTGAAGAAATACTTTTTGAACAGGCTTTAATAAATTTATAAGTGATGTTTCATTGGAAACTAGACTTTTTTCTTTAAAATTAATAATTTTAAGTAATATATTTTTAATTAAAAATTATTATTACTAATTAGTAAGTATATAAAAGTATATAATTTTATATTCAAATCTATTTTATTGAAAATAAGTTCACAGGAATGATAATTATTTTTTTATTTTTTATGTATTAACGTTTTGTATAGAAATACTTGTCCAAAAGTTTTGACTAGTAAGTTTTTGAACCACAATATACATGAATTAGGTACTTTTGGGTAATTATTTTTTGAAGTTCTCAATACTTTTCTCAAATGTGGAAAAAGCTCACAAAAATTTAATAAAAAGCCTTTAAACTTTTTTTTAAATCCAAACTATATAAAAATTTAATTATAGATAGACAATAATATAAAAAATATTTTTATAAAATAAAATTTTGAAAATGTCAAAAATTTATTTTCTGATCAAAAACGTTTTTCCTGTTCTCAGTATATAGTAGAATATAAAATAAGCCGAGTACAAAATAATTTTTTTTATATTACTAATAAAGTTTATAATTTTTAAGTAAAATTGTCTTATATAAACTGAAGAATCATTTCATTAAAAAAATTATTTATCGTTTTTTAAAATTTAATGCACCCACCAAATCTCATCCGAGAAACAGAGAATACCCATGGTGCAAAGTATGTCCGAATTTCGTTTGTAATCATTTTTTGTAATTGTGTCGACTATTAATCATAATAGTTCATATCAGTAAATTTTAAATTGTATTTAACTATTTCGACGGAGATTTTCTGATTGGCATACCACTGATTGAAATATGAAAAATTGTCTATTTATCCTTTAATTTTTGTGTTGAATAATTTATTTAACTTTTAATGGCTCCTTTTATGATCACTGAAAAAAGAGCACTCTAATAAAATAATGATGACGTGGAATAAAATGTTCAAGTGGGGTTTTTTGTTCGCCTTTTATTTTATTTTACTTTTTGAGAGAGAGAGAGAAAGAGAGAGAGAGAGAGAGAGAGAGAGAGAGAGAGAGAGAGAGTCTATTTTGCTCTAACTTAATATTTTTTTTTTTCGTTATTGATTTTTGATTAAGGAACAAAACATCCTCTTATGATAGGGTAACTATAAAAATATTGGACACTTCAAAAAATAAAAAAAATAATGTGATGCATAATTTTTAAACACATAATAGATACATGAAAATAATTTTATTTTGATATTAGCGGTGAATTAATTAAGAATTAAGATTGTGCATAATGTGTATTATATTTATAAAATTAATAAATAATAAAAAAAAACGAAAAAAATGTGTGCTATATAATGGTTTTGAAATACAAATAAAATGTTTACACTTAAATACATACATAAACCATTTATTTTGATGACAATAGTTAACAAATTTTTCTGTTTTTTGTGTTTGCCTACTTTTATACGGAACAGAATACATCGAATAATTTAGTTTCTATAAATGAAATCCTATAAAACTTATTACAAGAATAGTTTTTAAAATTATAGTTGATTTGATAGTTTCAACCAAAACACATTTTTTTTTTGTTTGGCCATACCACATTAATGGAAGAAAAATCTTTTCTACAGCATCATTTGTACCTTGAAACACGTAAGCATACACTATAATATGTTAGTGGTGTCAATGTTATGCGTTTTACTGTACTGTACTAAAATATTTCAGAATACTTAATTTTCACTTCGGTTGAATTTATTTGCCATTCAATAAAAGCAATCTATTAAATAGATATAAAAACTTATTTTTTATGTCTGGTTAGGTTAGGCTAATTCATAAAATTTTTTATCTTCATTCGATTTTTAAATTTGAATTCATTTTAGTTTTTTCCGTAAAAAATAGGATATAATATTTCAGAACATTTTCTCAAGTAGGACAGTTTATTAGCTAGACCTAACGAAATACTTCTCATTCGTCAAAGTTGAAACCTCATATTTCTATGAAAGATAAAAAGTACTTTAAATAGATTAGCACTTTTTTTAAATGAGTTTTTATCATAAATATTATTATTTTTTAAATAATTTAAAATTGATAATTGTGCCAACGGTGCGTGTTTTGCGACGTTGTCACGTTAGTATAGGTATATACGTTATAATATAGAATTATATTTTGGCGTTTTAGATTCTGAACGAAGTGAAGAAGCTAATGTTTTTACAATGATGTTTATTTATTTATTTATTTTTTCTTTTTTTTTCTGTGTACAACTTTTCTTATGAAAATACTTGTCCAAAAGTTTCAATCAATAACTTTTTGAAACTGGATTTGCCTCTAAATTGTACTTTAAAGAGGTCATATTTTGAATTTCTCAATTCTTCAATTTTTTTTTTTTTTTTTTAAAAAACTACCCAAAATTTGACAAAAACGACTCGGAAACCATAATTTTTTGATCCGAATTTTATGAAAATTTAAACATAGACAGAAAATCATATAAGAAAGATTCTGGCTCAAGAAAATTTTGAAAATGTGAAAAAAAATTTTGGACATTTTTCTGACATTTTTTTTTCTCATTTATTTTTTATATTATTAACTTCCCTTGTTTAGAATCGTTTTATTGAAAAAATGATCGTTTTTTTAAAATTTAATACACCCGTCAAGAGAATCCCACTCGTTGTGCGAAGAACACGAATCGTGCGAAGTATGTCCGGCTTTTTTTATTAACTATATTATGTCACAGTGATAAAAATGTATCGTTGTATATTATCGTGATCTATATTTTTAGACGTTTTTATGTTTGTGCTTTCCGAATATTATTTTATGAAATTAGTTATTATCATGTACGCTGATTACAATCGGTGTTTGGTTAGTGTTAGGCTACAATAATATATAATAAAATCTCGTAAATGTACAAATAAGAAATACCATGAAAATAAAATCCTGGCTTTATTTATTTTAGGACGACATTCAATGGACAATAATGAAATGTTTAATTATTACCTTCAGTTATTAATTATTACAAATAGTAAATTTCTTCTCTACATATTTTTATGTTTTTAGCACATCGCTGTAGTTACTAATAGGAAATAATATAATACTTATTATAAAAACTCGTTTTTAAAGATTAAATTGTGCTTTCAAAGAGTTAAATGATTGTTTGCTATTACCAAATGCCGACAAAAATGATCGGTTATTATATCACAACTAAAGCCACAGATTACAGTCTAAAATTTTAAAGTGCAGTGTCGTGCGTATTAACTGTTTAGTTTTAGTGTATGTCATATTTTCTTTATTCCTATAACAAGTGAAATTATAGACAGTATAATTAAAATAATTTCATCAGAACGTAGTAGTGAACTAATTCTCATCAGAACTGATAAATATCGTTTAAAACGTAAGCGAAAAGACATCGTCTGAAAAAAAAAGCAGAATATGAATCAATATACAATGAGGTACGAGTATTATGATGAATTAAAAAAAAAATAATAATAAAAACATTTTACGATATTTATAAGTCGTAGGAAATTTTTATTGAGGAAAAAAAATTAATAATAGGCATCATAATATTATTAATCATTTACAGTGTAATAGCAACTCGAAGAAATTTTTTAAAATAATTTTACAACGTTTTGAATATTCAATTTTGATGTTTGATAATTGATCGTATCATTTTTGTCTTATTATTTATTTTTGCTTTTAATAATTTTATAAGCTTGGAAACGCTACATTGAAAATCATTCGCAGTCATGTCGTCTTTAAGATAAAAATATTGTGAACCTATTGTTACATCTCTAACGTCTGCAATCGTGTTATGAAAAAAGCAAAATATCCGCAATCGTGCGGTACTCATTAAAATATACGAAACTACAATACTAATATGTACGGTTTACGTCGTTGGCGATAACAATGTGACGCAACGATTGTAGTTAAAATAAGAATCCAAATATACTACCGTAAAGTACAGAAATTATAATATTCTATTGAATAATGTCATATAAAAATATCATAAGTAAATGAGTTTTTTTTTAAAAATAAATTTCAAAAGTGTGTAAAGTCAAATAAATTAATAGTGAGGAAAACAACGGTGTTAATACGGGAAAGACTTGAAAATACGGGATCTAATGGTCATTGGTCACCTTATCTTTTGAGTTTTATGGTATTGAAAAATTAATGAATATCATTAAAATAGTACATCGACTCGTTGTCCCAGTAACCGTTGCAATGTATTGATTAACCAAATTAAGTAATAATGCCATTAAAATCAGATTTTAATTTGTCACTACGTCTTATCTTGATTATTTAAGACAGGCTTTTCTTTTTTCAGCATTTAGTTTTCTGAATAAATGAAAATCCGTTTTTAATTTTTTTTTTTTTCATGAATTTTCACAACTCTTGATTAAATTTTAATTGATTTATGTTTAAAAATTGAATAAAAGTGACCAAACTTTTCTCGAGAAAACATTAAAATTAACTTCAAATAGGATTTTAGAATAATTCTCGTTGCATATTTATTAGATTGAGCGAAATGCAGAAAGATAAAAGGTCAAATTAAATACGGCTCACATGAAATCTTTATTTATTTTCTGATTTATTTAGTGTAATATGTTAGTTTAAAATTTCAGTTGCTCCAGAAAGTGGAAATAATTGTTCACAGTACAACATTTCTATATTTTAATTAATGATATGAATGAAAAAGTTTGTCTTTGGATTTGAGTTAAGGTCGGAGTTTGGTTCTGCATGTGTTCCTGCCTAGTTCCTAAATCCCAGTTGATGAGATACGTGTGTGTTTTAAAAAACAGGACATTTTATCGAATTAGCTTTTCCCTCTAACGAGGATCTCCACAATTAATCGCATCTGGTCACCTCACGTCCACGCAACGAGTACGCTAATTTGCACTCTTACCGTTGAACAGCAGCGGTGAAAATAGTTCCACGTTTTAGCACACCGACTCATTTTACAACTTGCAAACTCCTACCGCGTTGCTGTGACGGTGGGATTTTAAAACTTTTATTATTTTTTTCACTCAAATCAGATTGCATTTACGTTTTTATTGTTTTCCCTGACTGTGCCAACCGAACTCGATACGAAAATAACAAATCAAATAAACATATTATTATTATTATTATCATTATTATTTAGGATTCTAAATTTAAATATTTCATTGAAATTATGAAATATATTTTTTTTTCTCTTAAAAGTATCTAATATCCCAACTGGTCAAGACAGTCCAAATTGTTATAATACCTATGTTACCTAATTAAATACCTACGTTATCAAATCAAGATTAGAAAAATTATTAATAGGTAATGTAAAAGTAAAGACTTTTTTTGGACAAATTAATAAATAATTTAATGTTGAAAAAAAATGTATGAAATTTAGTTTTCATTTGACATGTGACGACCCATCATGGCAATTTTCCTTTCAATTTTTTCAATTTTTTTTTTTATTTGACATCAGTACATGAATAAATTTAATTTAACGTTTTTAAATATACATATATATAAAAATAAATGAATTTTAATTGTATATTTCAGTTTTATTTATAAAGTAATAACTAATTTGTATTTTAAATTTTCAAACAATACTCATAGTCAATAGACATACTTCTAATTTCTATACAATATGTTCATTGTTTTCTCATTCTGATTATGTAGGTAAAACTAGACATTAGACAATGTAACTTTTTTTTTTGTATATATATATATATGTATATATATAATTTTGATATATTTTTTTTTCACGTAAAAGAAAATAAATTTCATGAAATTTTAAAACCCTATTATTATTATTATGTACTATGTAATTTTCACATCACGCGTACACTCCATGTCTCCATACATTTTGTATTGAACAATAATAAATAAACGCATTTTTTATTCGTTTGGATGAATAAAATTATTACGGTCTCGTACTAATAGATAACAGAAATAAAACGCGACAGTCGGAAACTCAGTATGTTGTGTATGATGTGTTTACAATAATTTCGAAAAGGAAAAGAAAACTTATTTTTCGAATAAAACGCTCAAGCTACCAGCAATAGTTGTGACAAACTATCGTGTATATAGGTACCTATATAATATTTACATTGCCATAACACGTGTATGAAGTTGACATCTGCATTAGTTTATTGACCATTAAAATGACAGCTTATTATCCGGTTACAATAACCTCATTGAATATCGTTTGAGTACGCCTGCGGGCCATCACATGTCGTGTAGTGACGTTAAACATCCAATAAAAAAAAAATTTTAATTGAATGAATAAAAAAAAACACGTGTAAATATTATCCGACGGTTTTCGTTTTGTGTGTCCGCTCCTGTAGATTTCTGTGCGCATGCACGAAGGCTACCCGGATCGCCGTGCAATAAACGAGAACTCGTAAATTCTTAAACACGCTACACGTGTAATCTCGATACATAAAATATGATTACAACACTCTAATAAATAACTAATAAAAATCCAGTTACTGAGCAAATAAAAATTGATTTCCGATCGATGGCGGTCTAGTTTAATGCTTGAACGGGCAAGCGTGTACGGCGCGGTTTCCAAGACAAAAGACGAATAATATAATACGATTATAATCTTATAAAACGAGGGAAATTTTGGTTCGGCGATATAGCGTCAGCTCATCATATCGTCGACCTCATTTGCAAAGGCTAATTTTTAAGTGAAAAAGGTACATTTTGCAGGAGAAGAAAAAAAAAACGTTTAGTATAGATAAGACGATTTCTAATCATCAATTTTATAAAAGTTAACATTTTAAAATCGAACAAAAAAAATTGTATAACAACAGACGCAGTTTTTTTTCCATTTTATAAGTATATAAATTATAATCCCAAAATGAAAAAATGGATATACGACCTTTGCGAATTAGGTCGACTTTATTATGCTGATTGTGCATTCGTGCAGAGCGACCAAATAAAATTAAATAATAAAATATATAATAAACCATTGGAATGAAATAAAATCGACTTACTTTTGAGTGCATGATGAGGAACGGCAGTTCGGCGATTAGCTCGCCGCCCAATGCGCCTAAGTATAACTTGACCCTGACCGAATACGATACGATTATACCGAAAACGTCTTTGATGTCAGAACTCGATATTCTGCAATTATTATAATTATGTTATTATCGTGTACGTTCTTATATAACATTATGTAAAAGTATAATGTTATATAGTGATATAGGTGTGCAGGTACATCACGGTGCAATATTAGTGAAAACGACATGTTATTACATGTCCACATTACACACAATAACCAATTACAACAGAAATATATGTAAAATGTAAAATATGTTATGGCGAATATGCGAGCGTGCGTGCCTGAAAAACTTTTTTGCTCGTAAAAATTGATCAAATGTTTTTGACATTTTTATGAAGTATTCTAATGATTATTTTTAGTAGTTTGTGAAAATTTCACATTTCTCGCTCCATTATTTTTGAAGTTGTGTTAAAAAACACATTTTAATTTTATGAAAATTCCGGTATAGCATATTATTCACCATTTTTTTGTAAATTTTTCGACAGATTTTCCTCGTTTTTGGAAAAAGTATTGAAAAATTTGAAAAGTGAACTATTTAAAATACTATCTGGGTGTGATTTCGGATCTATAAAATCATTAATTAAAAATTTTGCATAAGTATTTGTATACAAAAATATGTTTCCAGAAAGAAAAAAAAAAAATAAATATCATTTTAAGATCATAAACTTCATCGCTCCGCTCAGAATCTAAAAAAGTAATAAACATAAATTATAGCCAGTATTAGAGACTTATAAGTTGTACACAAAGTAAATAAGAGTTGTAACATGCATTCCATGATTGTATTCAGTCTTCCGGGTTCAACCCCTCCTCCCCTCCATAAAAATATTTGAAATTTTTTTTTTTGCCCATACCCTTGATAATTTTTGCTGTATTTATTTAAAATTCTTTGAAAAGTGTTCTTAATCCATAGCATAAGTCGTACATTAGGTAAATTATTACCCAAGACGTATAAATATTGTGTAAGTAAAAAATAGAATAGTCTACATGAATGTATATCCACGTGAATAATGCACCTAAAGTAGACTGTTTCTGCTTTCATGTTATTTTTGTACATTTTGTATTATCTAGATTCTAGAGCACTGGTTTTCAACTTGGGGGTCGCGACTCTTAAAGAGGTCGTGAATGATAAATCTTGTCTTTTAAAGGGGGTTGCTAAGAATAATGAGCAAAATGTTTTTTTTTTTTTATATATATATAAAAGTATATTATAAAAAAAATAATGTACTTCGCACTTTCAGTTTATTAAAATTCGGTCTATACTCTACTCTATATGTAGAAACATAGTTATTTACCTATCACATTTTTTAAAATAATTTTCGCTATTTTCGCTAGCAGATGGAAGAGTAAGCAAATATGTATAAGTTTTCTCAACAACTTATTCGCAGGTAAAATAGATTCTCCTAACCTTTTTCGTTACATCAATTTCAAAGTTCCTTCTTTTTATTCTCGAAGTAACTACCCGTTCCTTATTCAAATAAATACCAGAAACTACGCTGCTAATGAACCCTTTGCAAGGATAAAGCGAATTGCTAACATAGTACTCACTTTCTCTTTATTGTAAATTATACATAATATTATCTTGTGAATTTTATATTTGTTTTGTTAATATCTTAAATTATTTTGTATAATGTAAAATATATTATTGTAATATGAACATTAGGCTAACACCCCGATTTTTTTAACAAATAAATAAAATACAAAATAAAAAAAACCTACAAACATAATATATGAACATTTAACTTAAAACAGGATAGTTAAGCGTAGCGTGCTGTTTGAAATGTGTACGAGAGTTTAAATCGAGAAAGCAAAAAAAAATTGGTTAACGAGAAAAAAAGGGATTACATTACTGAAAAAAATAAAAATTGGGAGTCGCAAATCAAAAAAAGGTTGAAAACCACTGATCTAGAGCTTCATAAAGTCAAATACACCAGTATTTAAAAATGTTTTTGAATCACTCTGTATGTTGTGGATTATCTTAGTTTAGTGTATATCACAACAAGTTCGTATTTCGTAGTATGCATTCATGAATTAGAAAAGAAACAAAATAATTTATGTATCGCTGTTGTAGTTACTGTTTTGTCATGAATCATATTAATAGTTATTATTACTGTAATTATGTTGAGGTAAATAATATTTACTCTGTGCGCGCAAAAATGTGATCTAAAATAGTGCGCACAGCGCGTTGTTTTACGACGGGTAAAAGGAGGTAAGTTTTTCTTTTAGATATAAATCCTACAAAAGGATATAATAAATACCTATTATGTGACGTTATCTTTGTCGCTTGCCTATAGTTTTGGCTATCCGTTTGGATGTAACAAAGAGTATTTACGTAGTTAATAAAAAATACTTACTCTAATTCAATTTAATAATTATAAAAATGTTTGCATGTATAATGTGGTTGAAATACCTTGGAAGTTTAAAGCAAAATGCATATTATATAATATTATGGTGAATAATAGAAGTTAGTAATACAATATAGTAACACTCACATTTTATTTATTATTTCATACGTTTAAAACTAACGTAACGTTTTATTTTATGGAATAATTTTTACGAAAAATGCATTTATATACACAAAAAATTATTAATATGCAATTTTTAAATAAATTTTCAAAATAATATGCAAAAATAAACAGAGAAAAAACATAAATATTAGCATATGGAAGAGATTTTTAGTTCATCTAGCTGTAAATTGAAGTCATATAAAAAAATACGTGATTTCTGTAACTTATCATCTCTGATAATTAATCTCATATATGTAGTATTTTTTTTTAACGAATTTATACATAAATCATTTTCCATGGCTATGTAGTCAAATATGCAATTTAAATGTGACAGTTATAATTCATTTTGTTTGAGAATCAATTTCTATGAAACAATTCTAACGAATATAACGACAGACCACTGTTCTGAATATGTGTTCAGAAACGTACAATAATAATTAATAGGCGTTATGTTACACGAGGCTTATAGATCATTTGTTATGTGTAGGTGTCATTACAGTGATGTTTTCGTAATTTTTTTCTAGGGTATACGCATCAGTGGAGATAAAGGGAGACATCTTCCCAATCCACTCAAACCACCTCCCCCCAATTTTTTTTATAAATTACATTAGGTTAACACCTGATATAAAATAAAAATATAATAATCGATTATAAACAAACGAAAATTTTCCAAAAAAAATGTCAAAGATTAAGACGTAAAATTTTTTTTCGAAAATAGGTAATTAATATTTTTTATTTCAGTTTTGTCTTTGATTGATTTTAGATTGCGAACGAAGTGAAGAAGCTA
>JAIPRM010007976.1:0-16465 GCA_025469315.1 Stegophylla sp. TES_Ste_2020 | reverse complement strand
GTAATTATTTCCCAAATGCATTTCCAAGGGTAAATTATCTTGTTTTTTTAAATCCTTTACAAATTTCCAAAAAAATCTAGGCTTCGATAATAGATATTTTTGTGTGCGTAACAAATACTCTGAATAGTATTTTTTAGATAATTTTTTTGCATTTTAACCTGATATCTGAAAATTTAATATAGTCACTTTTTTCATTGGACTGCTTATAAGCCTTATGCGCGATACGTTTACTGTGTAAGAGAGACTTTAATTCAGGACTAAACCATTTAGGGAACTTAAAATTCAAATACGATTTTTGAGGTACGAGTTCAGTTATTTTATCCCCAACTAATTTATAAAACACATTACATGCTTCATCAACATTATGGCAATTATAAAGAATGTTCCAGTCAACTGCGTTTATTTTTCGAATAATTTTAAAATAGTTAGCTTTCTTAAAATCGAGTGATTTATAATTCAAAGAATCAGAGTTAGCAATTTCATTTTTGTATTCTAAATTAATATTTAGGGGAGGATGGTAATTATCAACTGGGACTAATTCACTATCACAAAGAGAAACAAAAGTATTTGGAATATTAGAGAAAACCTGATCTAACAGAGAACCAGATATATTAAGAATTGTGTTATATTGACTAAACTCATTCAAGATAAAGCAATCAAAAATTGTATCCGCTTTTTCAGAATGTTTACCAATAAATTGTAAACCATAAACATTTGAATACATATATACATCAGGGAGATTAAAGTCTCCCATAACTAACATTTTTATATTATTATTATATTTATTTAAATATATTTTTTTATTCATACAAAATATTCAATTGAATATGTATTATCATACAAATTATCTCAAGATCATTTGAAGAAATTTTTTAGCAGTGTGCGTCAAAGAGGAGGATTTAATAACAACCCTCATGTAAACAATTTAAAACGGCTTATAAGAAATTATTAATTCATAATGAAATGTTTGGGTCACAGCGTGGAAACTGTATTGCCATTTTAAATAGTACACAAATGTCTGTTGTAAATGTAGGACCAGACTGCATTATAGAAAATGGAGAAGAACCTAGTACTGCTATTATCCCGGATCATGATTATTATGAAACTTTAAAAAATCTTACACCATATATAGATGATGTAACTTCATATTATATTGCTGGCTATATAGTAAAAAAATAAAATAAATTATAAGACTTGTCACACATATTTTGTTGACCAATCGGGACACACATCATCATCAATAGAGATAAAGGACAGAAATGATGTATTAATTAAACCATCTCAAGATGTGGTCGAAATTTGTCAAGTAACAGAGAGAGTATTTCGATTACATAACGTATATTCACCAAATGTAAAAAATAAAATGATTAATGAAATTAAAAGAAATATTTATCAAAGAGCCATATTTCAAGAATTGAATGAACATTGTACTGGTCAACAACTATTTAATATGCATAGGGATCAAGTTATAGCTTTAATAATCACTAAATTTTTAAATTTAAAATTTCATCATTCTGCTACCATTAAAGAAAAAAAAAATTGCGGTTCAATGAGGAAAAATATACAAAACGGAATGAATAATAGCATTGATAATACTCGTATGAATAAATAATGGTCAGCCCCAATTTAATTTGGGTGCCTAAATAGTACACAATAACATTGAAAATTATAAATAATATATATATATATATAAGTAATAAATAAATTATTATGAATTGTTTTTAAAAAATTTATATTTTGTGTCTTAATAATAATTGTATAAAAATATGAATTAACATTTATGTCGCCATAAATCGCATCACTGCTATGGCTATAGCTGTGAACTCATCACCCAACCCCGCCACCCTGTAATGCTCTGTCCATTAGTATAAGGTCTATGTATTTATAGAAGCTACACTCCGAAGTGATAACAATTTGTTTACAAAATTTCAAAAGCCCGGCCAAAAAGTTAGCAACCATTTCAAAGGCCCCGCCTTGAAGCTTTTTAATGTGTCCATTAATATAATGTTTAGTGCCTCATTTATTCTTGATTATTTACAAAATTGTAATTTAAGACGATTAACTATTAATTTAAATTCACCTTAATTAAATGTACTTTGGAAAAGTATACTCAAGTACCGAATTTAAAACAATGTGGTTTGTATCAAAATTAATGATAACGTGTAATATGATGATAAGGTTGTTACTAGCTGTTTATTTCGGTGCAGAACTGTAACTATTCAGTTTATTTCCTGGTTCAAGGTCATATAAAAATTTAACGCAGGAAGATGGGCAATGTCATACCTCGGTTATTACCAGGTGGTGGACACTTATCGACGACAGTGAAATCAGTTGCCATTTTATTTAAGGTACATTATGGGATACATCCAGTTTACCCCCAGTCATAAGAAATTATAATCTAAAATTTTATTTGGTAACAAAAAAAAAATTAAGCACCAACCATTGAAAATAAAAAATTAAATGAAAAGATATTAAGTGTCAATGAATTGACCGCTCTGTTTAAGGAAAATAAATTATGTATTTCGACTAACTGAAATTTCAAAACTACTAACTAACTTATATAGGTATTTATTATTGTATATGAGTTAGTATTGATAGGCAGTAGTTAATGTCTATCATGTTATGTAATCCAAAGACGTTTAAAATACGTTTATTATATAAAACAAAATTAAAAAATACATAAAATAACTCGTTGTGGTTCATCGTGTTGTTCATGATTTTCACCTCGTTAAGTGTTACGGTGTTTGGCGCCAGGATCGTGGTTAAAGCAGTCAAGTAGGCAAAGCACCTGAAAGTCGATGTTGTCAGCCGGAGAGTCGGTGGGCAGTGTGCTGAAATCATAAGATGATGAAAAATATGCTGAAATCATAGATCCAGGTGATCGGTAACTGGATAAGAATTCTCTGTTTAGCACGTGAACACGCAGTGTACATTGGAACGGTCGGACCAGTTGAACAAGGCGCATAGTGGTTCAAAAACCCTAAAAGATGGACAAAATTAATATCTCTGCACAGAAAACAATTATTTTTTAATTCGGATTTTTTATAGTTATAAACAAAAAAGTACAAGTGTACAGTGCCAATTTATACATTTTGACTGTAACATATATTATATATGCACATGAATGAATTTTATATCTTATACGGTATTTATCAATATTTAGATTTAAAAATACTATAACTTTTTACTAGTCAAGTATTTAAATTTAGTTTTATAACATCTCAGTTTATTTTTTTTTTACTTTTACGTATTTTTAGTCTTTTAAAGAAAATTAAAAAGTGATAAACCATAAATTACAAAATAAAAGTTTAACTACTAAACCATTTATTTTATTATTAAAGAAAGTGATAAAATATGTTCTGATACATTGTCTTCCTGTGTAAAAAAACATTTAATTTCGCTAAGAATAGACGAAAACATGATATAAATATACTATTGAATATTAGATATTTTACGCATATCCGTGAATTATAGAGGATTTTCTCGACAACCAATTGAATTTTTAGCTCGATTAAATATATATATATTATAATTTTGATTTTAACTAAAAAAAAAAAAATAGATAACATTTAATTTGACCAAAATATTTTGTTCAAAAACTAAAACAAAACTCCATAACTATCGTCTGTCAACACAGTGTTTTCAACTGTCAATAGTCAGTGTTCGATCAAAAAGCTTCTGATCAGCTCACCAGCTATTTTAGGGGTTACGGACCACTGTGAGACATATCATAAAAGATGAGAGCTGAGAAGGACCTAATAGATTAGGAAATCGACCACGATCAAACGAATAATACTCAACAGGGGTAGGGGTTCATGTCCGTGGCCATGCAGCCAAAACCTATCGGTTACCAGTAATCACTTCCTGATTACAACTTAATAACATGATTACTTGTTATGCACGACTCGATGGCAACACGTCGAAAGTCATCGTAGTCGTATCTAGAGCTAGGTCGGCTTCAATGTTGATTGTAAGTAATTTCTTTGACCATCGAGCAACTTTTGTTATAATCATGTTCAACAAAATCGGATGGCCGAAAAAGTCAATGAACGGCTTGATCTTCAGGTAAACGTATTCAAATACCATACGGATGTATTCCTTTCGTTTGGGTATTACTACTTCGTGTAAGCTTTCCTCCGGTGTAACAGTTTCTCTCCACGGTGGAGGTAACTCTGCAAAACTTAATAAATATATACAATTTTAGCTTTTAGATACTTATCTGTGCATTATCGTGACTAGGTAGTAGATACTTATTTTTAATATTACATAAAATTAGACAGTATGACCACGATTGTGGAACACTTAATAACACTGCTAAGAGGTTCATTAAATTTAAGTTCTGTTATTTTGACTAACGAATAAATATAATTATACTATTTTTTATGATAATTAAATTTGTGCATAGTTCTGGAATCAGACCCAAATAGTAATTTAAAGAGGTCATTTTTTAAATTTCTCAATATTTTATCCAAAACGTGGCAAATCTGTCAAAAAATTGAAAAAAAAAATTTTGCACATTTTTCTAACATTTTTTTTTTTCATTGAATATTTTTGTCTTTTATTCATTAATTATTCACATAATAAGAATGATAAGACATAAGTGACCTACTAGTAATAGCGGATATGGCGGCTTCAAGCATTTACACGGTAAGCATAGGGAACCTAGCACTCTAGTTTATTTTATGCATATATATCTGTAGACTAGATAGTGAAACAAAAGAATAAATATTTTTCGTCCTTCCTAGACAAATTCTTACGGAAGCCAATGGTGGTGATGTTATTCACCAACCGAAATTATCACTAATGCGTCATTTCAACTTCATTTTCGTTATTACAGTTTTATCTTAGAATTATTATACTTTTTAATCGATTTTTTGTGATAAAAAAAAAATGTCGGGCCATTTTTTAAAGACTTTTTGATTATTTTAGAATATTTTTTAAAGCCTTTAAATTCGAGCCCAAAATAATATATTTTCTAGACATACTTGACGTGAAGGCCGCGGCCGGTGGGTTTCTGTGGCGGCGGTGTTTCTACTACTTTGGCCGGTCGTTTTGGTGTCGGCCGCTTCGTCTGCGTGGCCACGGACACGACACCTATGCCCCGGGCGTGCAGTTTCCTCTTGAGCTTGGCCAGTTTCATGATCTCGAAGTCCGTCTGCAGTTTCATTTTTCGCGACACCTTGTAAAAAGCGTCCAACCGTCTCGTCGTACGCTCGATTCGCACGCTCTGCGTGTTCACGTGCTCCGCGGAGAACTCTTTTATCCAGTTGCAGATCATCTGGATCTGGACCGGAGGCACCGATTCTCGTGCGCCCGGCAATCTCAGCACGCTGCTGGCCGACTGTCTGGCCACCGACTCCAACGCCCAGTTCTTCAGGCGCTTTATCCACCCGATCGCTTTGATCACGATCTCGGCGCCGAACACCGTAACGCCCAAAGAGACGAAAATCAGGAACTTCCCGAAGAATCGCAGACGGAACGCCATGACTGGATTATATTACGCAGTCCGCGGTTACAATATTCGTGCGAGATAACGCGTTTAAAATAATAAAGTTTGATAATGTATTACTTTGTGTTGGTTGTGTCCGTAACTATGGTTTTTCATTTTTCCAATCACGTGTCAAAGTTTTGACCGACTAACATCGTATTATACATTTTCATTATGGAAAAATGTTAAATAATATAAATTAATTTATATTCGATGGATAATGATCGCGGCTTTTAGCCAAGAAAGAATAACGGAGACTGCAATTTAGTTTATACACCTACCTACTGTGATTTGAAACCTAAGAAATTGAAATTTTCCATATATATATATACGTAGGTTATAGGTACTTTATAGGAAAAATTATAAAATGTCCTCACCAAATAAAAAAAAACAAAAAAATAAATAAAAATGGATTCACACCCGTCATACTTCTTAATAATATGGTTTTAATCACTTACAATACATTCTACTGTTACATAGAATGTTACGTTTTCTCAATGTCCATGACATTTTTGATAGCTATTTCATTTATTAATGTTATTATTACCGTAATAGTTTTAAATTTTGTATATTTTCTTTGTACTTTGATTTTATATTTAAATTAATGCTTATCATGGCGAATATAACATACATTAAACTTAGGTATAACTTAACGTAACAGTTTATGATTTATAATCATAATAATTATTAGTTAACCTAATAACCTAACCTAATCATAAGCTAAAAATAATTAATTATTTTTAGCTTATGTTATTTAGAATATATAAAATATATAATTAGGATCAAATTTTTTATTTTAAGAAAATATTCAAATATTTAAGGAGTTATTTTCGTGCAAAACCAAAATTTAAAAATATTATATTAACAATTTAATAATAATTACATAATTTTCAAATACAGTTTATAGAGGGCAGTACATTGAAATTATTTAAATGTTTATAACTTATTAGGTTTAAATATAAGACATACGTATTTTATATTCAAGCGAAAAATTATACAATTTTTATAAAATAATTTCTAAACATTTTATTTACAAATTAAAGAACACTCGAGCGGTGAGCGCTGTACACAAAAGTGTTATTATAACATAATAATACTTATATTATTATACATATTATACTATTATTGTTTAATATTGAACAAAAATATTTTATCACAAAGCTTATTTATAAGTAGTTTGGAAAACAACATCCGCAACAGCAAACAAAATCCAGTAACCTTTTGACCGATTCACAAAACCCTTTGGGCGGGTTAGGAATCATCACCGTAATGGTCTCCTCGGAAAAATGCACGTGTTTCTTACCGTCGTTCTTTCGGTCAGCGAACACCGAGTCATCTTCTATGTCTGTTACAGTTAAATCTTCGTTTTCTAAGCTACCTGTAACAATTACGGGATCAATAATGATTGAAATCCTGCATTTATTGCTATCGGGATAAAATTAACGCACAAAAACAAATATTTCAAAAACACGCAACTTGTTATGTTCTAATCGATATTTTATCCTCTGTGACCAATCGAACGAACAAATAAATAACATTAGAGTTCAATGTCACATAGAGGTGATTTTATAATCCGGAAAAAAATGTTCCTTTAATACATAGGTATACACTGTATAGGAATTAACATAATATAAGGTCTAAATCCTAATTAATATTATACGTCTTCAGCCATATCAATTACCAACATTTCATAGATGTATATATTATATAATATATTCAACCACAGAATTCTACCAAATAAATAACAAGTCTTAAAAACCTGATTTTTAGAATAATATTGGTACTTAAATCCTTTATACGGGTTAATCCGTTCGTTTTCTATGAAGTTTTTAAGTTTGTGAATAATTTAATAATTTTGTCAAATACTTCATAATAATAGTAATATTTTGATGTCAGTTGATGATATTATTATTTATTTAACAACATAATTAAATTATTCATAAACTTAAAAAAATCGACAGATTAACCTTTATTAGAAATTTAAACACTAATATTTTTTTCAATATCAGATTCACAAAATAGCTATTTTGATTTTTTTTCAAAAATTTCAAATTTGAAAATTTGGGTCCTTTCCCCCTTAAAAAAAATTACGCTATTGTTGTAGTGCAATACTCTTATAATAATTAAAAAAAATGTATAATTATTAATAGAACTAAAGTTATTGCATTTGCCAAATCGTATTGGGACACCCTATATACCAGGGGTGGCCAAATTGTGGCTCGCGAGCCGCATGCGGCTCTTATCGTGGTCTCGTATGGCTCTCATTCTATTTTCGAAAACAATAATAATATTATTCAATAATACAATTTTTTTTTTTTTTTTATTCATCACAATTTTAAATTTTAAATTATGGCTTTTTGAGTGTATTAAGTTTGAATTTGTATTGACATTGAACAAATAACTGTGTTAGTATAAAGTTTAACATGTATTATTGTTGAGATGATATTTTTTTTTTTATATATCTTTTATTTCCATGATCTTCTGATCTGGTTACATTGAACTGTATAACTGACTCAGACTTATTCCTTAAAATGATCTTTAGTCAAATTTGAACGATTTTTGGATTTGTTAATTTTCATCGTCGAATTAAAATGATTCACAAGAAAATGTCATTCCAAAAATTGATTTTAAATTATGCGCAATAGGTGCACAGTCATTGATGTTTGGGTTTTTCAAAATTGGGATATAGTTTCAAAATTCCATAACAGAGTGGCGATTATTTTTAAACATTTTAGACGAGAATTCTAAAATTTCTATTCCGTGAGTTGCCTTAGATGTTGCAATGAGATTTGATACTGGACATCCGCTTTCAATAATATACTCTAAAAATACATTTAAAAGAAATTTTTGGCTCTTGATATAATTTTATTTGTCCGTGTGGCTCGTGAACATATTCATGTTGGCCACCCCTGCTATATACCATAGAATAACATTTAACATTATATAGGTAGATCGAGAATTTTTGAAAAACCTTTATTTTTTTTTTTTTCTTTGTCGGCGAACTTGGTATTTTTCAAAAATATTTAAAATCCGGGTTTTTTGTCGACAATCTAGGCATAAATCATAACGAATTTCAATTCAGTACAATAATAAGTACTTACTGAAAAGATAAAGAGATTGGATGTTGGATTACTCGTTATGCTTTGCTCAATCTCGGCACAATTTAATGGGGTGGTTGATGAATTAATGTTGTATTCAAGAGCAATAATAAATCATTTTTTCATTATGCCTCTAGAAAATACTCAACTATGCGAAAAATGGCTGTTACAAAAGCAGAGTCTATCTCACTTTATTGTAACGAGTGTAACGAAATGTATTGAGTGTTTTTCAATTATTAAAAAAATGTACATATTATGTACTGAATCTGATTTTTTTTGCTCACTTCATCCAGAAACTAATCGTGAAATATTTGGATTAAACGTTAAAATGAATAGACAACATAAGCCGTAAAATATGTTGACACAAAATTGTCATATTTGGCTTCGCGAATTGACATTAATTGATGGAAGTGATGTACTAAAAAAAAAAAAAAAAACGATCCACTATATGAGTCGAAAACAGAAAATAATAATTTCGTTTTTTCTAACCGTACACGACCACCAATCCTGAACATATTTGTCATAGTCGACGAAACTTTGACGTAAGCATTGTCTACCACGGATCAATGAAGCGCGTTGGCTGTTTGTTACGATATATTTCACCCTTAAAATAAATGAGTATTTTTTTAATTTGATTATTTCTTTGTATGTTCCTGTGTGTATTTGACTGGGTCAACGAGAATCTAACAAGATAAAGAAGCACTACAAATGAGATTTAAATACATCAACCACGCAACAGGTTTACAAAAGGATACGACGGTCTTCGTAAATACATTGTACAGTTCTGGCAAGTATAAATTTATGTTTAGGTATACGAAATTACTCCATAAATGACATTGTTATCAATTATTCAAATATAATCCGGTTATTGTACAAATTTTTGTATAATTTTCACTATTCAACCAGGCAATGCAGAACACATGTATGAAATCAAAAGATACTCGTACAGTTTTTAACATCAATGTTTTAAGTCACGTACTAGTATAAGAATTTCGAATACATCTATTTCAAACAATTATCAATTGAAAGAAAAGTATTAAATGTATTAGTTTGAATTATTGATGATATATTCATTCTTTATCCTTCTAGTTAAATATTTATAATGTGTACAGAGTTAAATACATAATATCTACATCAGTACATTACATATTTTAAATAAATATTTTTCTAAATAATTTAAAATAATTTATTAATCGAATTATATTCCTATGATACAGGATAGAAGAAAACATAGTATCTTCCAGTAAATTATAAATATATAATATGTACCTAATATATTATTATGTCTACAAACATGAATTAAATAGTATTCTCAATCTAATCTACTACAAATGAGTTAATATAATTTATTATTGGTCGATATATATATATATATATATTTTAATGCTTATAATCAACTTTTTAACTTAAAATTATGTAGTTTCAATTTAAATATCATAATCTACCATCTTCACCCTCGTTATCGGTTAAAGAGAGATTGGTGTTGTGATAAGCTACAAAATAAAATGATAGTAGGTAGTGAAAAATAAAGAAAAAAGGACGTACTTAGCACATAGGGGTATTCTTCGCTCCTCAAATCAAAGGGGCCCGCGAAATTTTAACCAGGAGGGCCAATATTTTATATATATATATATATATATATATATATATATATACACATATTAGGGTATTCCTTAGTTATATATGAAAATTTTTTTGAAATTTTATTAATAGGAGATGAATTTTCATTTTTAGATTCTGAGTGAAGCGAAAATGTACGATATTTATTATTATTTTATTTTTATTTGGAAACACATTTTTATATTGTGAAAGATACTCAAATGTTTCGACCAGCAACTTTTTGAGTCAGAATTTGCTCAAGAGTCTAGGTCTAGATGATACTTTAAAGAGGTATTTTTTCCAAAATTTAACAAAAACACCTTTAATTTTTCTTTTTTTTAAATTCAAACTAAATGCAAACTAAAATTATAGTTATATGAAGAATATTTAGGTAAGAGAAAATTTTTGATGTGTGATTATTTTGTTTCATCAATACTTTTTTCCTATTGTCAGTTGAGTTAATAATGGGATATAAAACAGGCTGAGTAAAAGATATTAATTTTTTTTTTTTTTAATTATAATAAACTTTATAATTTTTTGTATTTAAAAGTTTTTGTCTATTGAGAATAGTTTTCTGAATAGACAAATTTTTTAGTTTTCATTTTTAGTAATTGATGAATGTTTCAAGTTTCTATACCTACAATTTTTTTGAAGTTTTATTAAAAAACAAATTTAAATTTTATAGAAATTCCGATATTAACATATTTTACCGTTTTTTTATCAATTTGTAGGTAGTTTTACTTTACGTATAGGATAAGTATTGAGAAATTTAAAAATGATCTCTTTAAAATACCATCTGGGTATGATTTTGAATCTATAAACTTACTGATCAAATCTTTTGGACAGGTATTTTTATATGAAAAAGTGTTTACAGAAAGAGAAAACTAAAAATTAAAATAAGAAATAAGAAAATAAAATATAGAAACAATCATCATTGTAAAATTGTAAGCTTCTTCACCCCGCTAAGAATGTAAAATCAAATATAGTTCTGCTAATGAATGTCTTCTTTAACAAACTATTCATGTTATATTTTCTATCTTCATATAATCTTATTATGCTTGGGTATAGATCATTTATTTTCCAATAATAATTATTATTATTATAAAAAAGATATCGTAATATGTGTGTAGTGTATGTATTTTATATGTTATATTTCATTAATATTTATTATGTTAAATTAAATATCTGGCATGAAAAATGTATTACTCATTAAAAAAAGAAAATATAATTTAATTAATTTCGATAGTCACACGCCTTTCACACAAACTACAATTTAGTAATTACAATTAGTGTACTTTGTATTCGTACACACAAAATACATATAAGGATTTATAAAATATATGATTATTTAACTTTTTTTTTTTTTACGTTAAAAGTACTTACTAGGTATAAAAAAAAGTAGGGGGATTGCAATTGGCGGAGAGAACAAAATTAGCGTAAAATACAAATAATATCAATTTATAAATAATTTATAGTTTCATATTTAGATTGTTACGTATTATGCGCCTATACAACAATTTTAAGGTTTAAATATTCATTACAACGGGCTTTAATAATTCAAAATACAAAAGCATTTGTATCGAAATGTTATATGAACCTGAATAAATTTGGCAAATGGTTTTCACGATCGTCGTACGACATAATAATAATACGTTACTACTACAACGCGCCGTGTCAGTGGTTGTGCAATAAAATATTATAATTTAATTTATATAATATGTACTTATGCCGATTTCGAACGTCGTCGTCGTTGTCGTGCTGCAGACCACCGTGCGAAGGGAATATAATATTCGAAATTAGTTTTCTTATTCCTTTTTTTTATGCGACAACTAACACGGGGACATGACATACGAAAAAAAAAAAAAATTATAGAACATGTCCACGGTCTTTTTCGGTGAACGTGAAATAACCTCGAAGACTCCAACATTACCATATATATATATATATATATTATATATATATGCGATATATTATCATACAGTCGTATGTGTATGAAATAAAGGTAGTTCAGAACGGTATATTATTATTATTATTATTATTAATATTGTTATTATTTGTGTTAATTTTTGACCATGGGACCGGCAAGACTATTGTATTGAATAAAACAAATATTCTACGCGCGACACAGTGTAAAAGTGCTAATATTATTTCATTACGATTAAAATACATAAAAATTTGCGCGTGCGTGAACGTGTTAATGTGCATATATTGTTTGTAATGGAATATTATAGGTACACGAGTCAATTGAATATTAGTATTCGGAACCAGGACCGCGGAGATTGGTTAAAAAAACATGACACACATTTTAATTCGAAAACCGACGACGCCGTGGACTTCTCGCAGAGTTATGAAAAAAAAGGCGTTATTGACGTCACAACTTCGTTTCGTGTTAATCTAGATATATATCACCACCCTTGCTCGGGTCGCATTATACAAATAATCCGTGTTTCCATCTGTCAATAATTATTATTATCGTCGTCGTGCATTATAATAATTACCGAATTCACGACGAAATGACAAAATAAAATAACACACAAAACTTTGACAATTTTTAAACAATTTTTTTTTGTTTTGTTTTGCGCGTACCTATAAATCAAACGTCGATATCCTGTTGCGTGACTGTGAACATAGAAAAATATTGGTTTTCAGGCTGGCCAAAACGCGCGTATATACTAAACATTGGTAAGACTTTTGAAAATAATAATTAACATCACAATAATATTTTTTTTTTTTTATGGAAATCTTTACGAATTTACATTACAATATTGCTAATATTTTACGTGCATACGAATAAATAAGGAATATTGTATGTAATTGAAAGTTTTAAGTTTAATTTAAGAAATAATAAATCAAAAAAAAATTTTGTAAACAAATCAAAAGTTTTTCGTATGACAATAATATAACCTTAATAGTATGTTTATGTAAGTACATTTTAAATTTATAACAATCATTGCATTAATTAGATACTACGTTAAGTAAAAGTTTTTCTAAACCGACAATACTTATGTCACGTGGTGTCACCGCAATGTGTACATAGACGCCATAACGGTTGTGTCATATTGTGTTCGGTGTTAATGGAATGGTATCCAGTCAAAGTATAAAAATGCAAATTGAACAAATTTCAATTCAGATAATTTAAATTTGTACTCGGCTATACTATACAAATCCGATATAGATCAGTAATTTCTGTCTTTGTCCGTAGTGTCTGACGGAGTGAAATTTACTAATAGAGGATATAAAAGGTTTTGAACCATCGAATCTGTCAAACCTCTATAGATCACAGCAATTACCAAATGAGAATATTAACTGTCCAATAATGGTAAATCAATTTTAATCTTTGGCACCTAGTTTCGTTGATTTAGGCGTATCAAATATCGAGTTAAAAAATAATTTTGTACTCCGGAGATAGTTTAGATAATTTTTTTAACAGTTTATTCGTTCAACAATTCGTTTTGATATATTTTAAAGCTAGCATAAAAAAAAAGGTCTTCGCGTTTTAGATTATTTTCACGTAGATCCTAACCAAAAACAACCGACCGTGACTGTGAGTCGGTGCTGCGTTTTTTAGACGCGAAAATGTGTTGAAAACGACTTTATAATAATAATAATAATAATAATAATAACAACAACAACGATAAATTACCTGTACTTTTTGTTCTGGGCGGAGTACCCGGCGGCGTCATCACGTCTATCCCCCGGGATCACTCATGTTCTCTCCCTACACGCGGCTACTACTCCATCGCGCGATGATGATATCCGTGACGGTTAAACGGTTTTGCATGAATGAACGAGAATCGCGTTTCGCGCATTAACTGCACACACACGCACCGCATACTGGCGCTCACGCTCACACACGCACATGCACATACTAGTACTATATATAATATATGTATATATATATATATATATATATATGTATGTATGTACGCAATACATGTACGTGTATAGACGGACGCGCGCGCGTTCGCCCAAATGTATTATATAAATATAACCGTTATATTTGTGGGGTTTCCTAGTAAAGGCTAAATCGATAGTATGAAAAAAAAAAAAAAAAAAGAAAAAAAACCGGGACGCGTATAGGGAGGAAACGAGGAGAGAAAAGGGCCACTGTGAATGTAAATTTTCACCCGAATTCAATGCGTCGCATTGGCAAACTATACACTATATAGTTAACGTACGTACGCGCCGCGTACAAACGTCCGCCGCAGCACGCAGACACCTGACCCGACAATAATAATAATAGGCCGGGTGGTGGCGATCATTAATTTCTCCGACGACGACGACGACGACGACGCGACGACGGCAAACATTAATATATCGACGACGATGGGGGCCGCTGCCGCCGCATACGTCGACCCCACCGAATGTATTTCGTTATAAATTATACTTAGAAGGAAAAATGAAAAAAAAAAAAAAAAAAACCGTGTATAGATGATAGTGGTGTGTATTCGGTGCAGCAAGTAGCAACAGCAGCAGCAGCAGCAGCAGCAGCAGCAGCAGTAGTAGTAGTGTTTTTGTGCAAAGGGGAAGGAAGAGGAGAAGGAAGTGTACATAGTCTGTTACGGCGGGGCGGAAGAGAGCGAGTAGAAGAGGGAAAGTAAAAGGAAAAAAAAAAAAAGACCTAATCAAATGTGCCGAATAGAAGAGTGGGTATATAGATACGATGCGTGTGTGACGACGTGACGGGTAGATGGTGTGTGTGTGTGTGTGTTAGGGAAGTACGTCGCGGCGGCGTGGTATTCGGGGGATACGTGACCTGAACAGAAATCAGGAAATTATACGTTAGGTTTATTCACACAATTGTACGATTACCATGAGTTGAAGGCTAAGAGGTTTACAATTTATGCACAAAATATAAATACATATTATATATTTTATTGTACGTTACGAAATACGTAGGTATTGTAGTGATACACTGCCGGAACTAACGATGCAGAACTCACGAGATGGGTGTAGACTGTGAAAGAGTTTATCGCCGTGTCGGTGCGGCGAATCGAATAGATCCCAGAAAACTGCATATACGTACGCCTCCCGTCGAAAAGTTTTTTCGTTAACGTCATAACGATGATTATTATCGGACATAACGCGTACTTAGAAGAATTACCTCAATTATCTATCTTAGAAATAGCGCGTTTAAATCGTGAATTGTGGAGATGATTTGAAAAACACTAAGAAGTCATAATAAAAAAAAAAAATACAAAGTCATTATCTAATTATTAATACTGGTACCTATCATTCTTCATAATCATTTTTACAGTACAAAATACTTTGATGAATTGAATGTATCTAAAAAAAATCTATATATAACTATATAAATCTATATATAGATAAAAATCTATAAACTACAGCCTACCCAGGATATGAATAATATACGGAACAATAAAACTATTGTAAATTATTGTTTTAAAAATTATTTGTTAAAAATTTAACATTCCTAGATAATATTTACAATATTTACATATTATTTCAACCTATACGAGCCGTGGCTCTTGAATTTCAAATTTAAACTTATGCACAATGGTAATGGGATAAATTACTTCCTTAAATTAATTGTATCATTTTGTTATCAAATTAAAGGTTGACAATGGCACATTTCTTGACTAATTTGAGAATTAATTTGCATCACTTATTAAAATGTATTATTATTATTATGTCCTTCATAATTGAAAGAAATTACATTAAATGACTTCAAACATTTTTAAGGAAACTAACAAAAAAAGAATAATGTGTCTAACAGGATAAACATACTTATTCTAAAAATAAAAGTAAAGACATTAATTTAATAATGGTTGTTATGTATATCGTTAATTTTCAAGGTTTTAATACTTTTAACGTGAGCTTTAGTAATTTATCAAAATTTTGTTTAATATATACCTATTTATTTTTTTATGTTTATACCCATTAATCCCGCTGATTGTTGTACGTCCAAAGCATAAACTTTCATAAAATACTGATCCTTTTGGCTAAACAAATTAAGATTTTCCAAAACACACATATATTTATGTATTCATAATTGTATTTTTTTCATATAAAACACTAACAAATTACATTACAAATACAGGATTTTTCTCGGAACATAATATAAACTATAAATTATTGTTATTTATTCAAACAAATGCACATTTTTTTTTTAGTTTCTGTTTTTAGATTCTGAACAAAGTGAAGAAGCTAGTGTTTTTACAATGATGTTTATTTTATTTTTTTTTTTTATTTTTTTTTTTTCTGTTAACATTTTTTCGTATATAAATACTTGTCCAAAAGTTTCGATAAATAACTTTTT
>JAIPRM010007975.1:0-16466 GCA_025469315.1 Stegophylla sp. TES_Ste_2020 | reverse complement strand
AACATTGAAGAATTGAGAAATTCAATGACCTCTCTAAAGTACAATCTAAAGGCGGATCGGGTTTCAAAAAGTTATTGATCGAAACTTTTGGACAAGTATTTCTATACGAAAAGTTGTACACAGAAAAAAAAAAAATAAATTGTCAAAATCATTGTAAAAACACTAGCTTCTTCACTTCATTCAGAATCTAAAAGAAATTTCCAATTAAACTATTCGAACATTGTAACAGTGTCACTTAACTAGAGAACCATTCGAACCGTTCGAGTTTGAATTCGAACTGAATTTTCTCTCGGAACTTCGGTTTGAGAACCCATTTCTAATATATATATATATTATATTTAATGTATAAATATAAACAATTTAAGTTGCCGAGTGCTGTTGCTTCGATATTGTTTATAAAAAAAATAATTTATAATAACACCAAACGATACCGCGTAGCGAGAGATTAGTGATTAGTGGCGCGATTTTTCATTTTTTTTTTTTTTTTTTTCATCAACAGCTGCATGCCGTCGCGTCATCCGCGTCCTGGTGGTGATCCATGCATAAGGTGGGTGGTGTATAATAATAATAATAATAATAATAATAATAATATGTATTATAGTACGAACACGCGCGCGCAAACAAGAGCGTGCGAAGATCTAGCCGTCGTCGTCGTCGTGGAGTGTGTTGGTCGCGCGGTATATAATAACCCTTTCCCCCCTCCCCCGTCCGGTCTACTACGCGTTCTCGTCGTGTGTATGTGTATGTGTGTGTGTGTGTGTGTGTGTGTGTGTGTATTACCAACACCACATACGCGCCGCCACATCCGCCGCCGCCGCGACGACGCCGTTCACTGCGCCTAGTTCGACTTGGGAATCGGTTCAGTCAGTTACCGACGTTTGGACGTTGCGCATTACATTTATTTTATTTTTTATTTTTTTTTTTTTATTCGTGCGCATAATTTACACGCGCGTTCTCGTGTTTTGTACAATAATCTGTTTCGCCTCCGTCCGTCTCTCTCATTCCCCCGCCGTTTCTCTTTTTCTTTCTCTCTGTCTATCCGTCTTATTTTTCCAGTCTCTCGTGATAATGCGTCGTTTTCGTCACTATCCCGATCATAATAATCATAATAACACTAATTAATTAAAAAAAAAAAAAAAAAAAAAACAGAAGTCAGTGTCTATATCGTCATTTCGCACAGGTGCGTCCATGACGACGTCCGACATCCGATTCGCAAATCGTTCGTTTTCGAACCGTGTCCGCGGTGACGACTACAAATGTAGTAAATTTTGAAAGAAAAGACAGTTTTTTTTTTTTTTCGAAAAAAAAAACGGCCGATTCGAGTGCCGCCGCCGCCGCGTTATATTGTCGCAGGCGTGTTTCACATGATCCGTCCGACGAAATCATGCACACATTCCGGTTGCCGGAGTTCCTGAAATACGTGAAGAATTATCTGAACAAAAAAGGTAAAAAAAAAAATACGCACCGTCCGCCGGCGGCGACGACGACGTATGTATGAATCCTCCTCCTCCTCCTCCTCATCCAGCTCGGTAGAATATTATTATTATTATAAAACTGCTAAACTGCCGCCGCCGCCACCGCCGCCACGCGCATCCGTGACACGACAGAATAATAATGATAATAATAATAATTATTATTATTATAATAATAAATAATAATAATAGTAATAGTACTTACTTAGATGTGGGGGGCACCCCGTGGGGACTTACAATAATAACGCGCCGCGCCAGATTGAGCGGTGATAATTATTATTAATAATAATATATTTATTACCTAAAGGCACGCGACAAATGCGCGTGGAGCGTTTGTGCGAGTTTGTGCTTGCTTTGTGATTGACAATCATGATCGATGCGTTGCGAAAAAAGATTTGTGGTTCATCTAATTATTATCTGATTAACTAATAATAATCGTTAACACCTGATTTATATCCAACATCGGTATCGAGGGTAATATTATATTATACAGATCGATCATTTTCCTTTGTCGGTTGGTCTTCACTTATATAATAATAATGCCATCGAAATTAGACTACAATGATATTAATGTTTTTAATATTTGTTTACTCGCTCGCGTACCTTGTGCCTCGTCGTCGTCGTACGTCCGTTCGATTGTAATTTTGCCTCTCGTTTCCTCACGTCTCTTATTATTATTATTATGAGTCAGCGGTGCGACACGCGGCGAGTGTATTATACTATATAAACGAAAAAAAAATTCTTCCGGCGGCACACTTGTAGCCCGTACTAACCTGTAAGTACCAACATTTTTTGGCCCTATTCTATAATTTTTGTACCCCCCCCCCCGCTTAATTTGCCGATACTTCGTTTTCAAATCTTACTTTGCCGACTAATTAGAACAAAAAAAATCTAGTAGGGGAGGCTTTATGAAATTTATAGTTTTCAATCTATTATTATTAGACGTGTTATTGTCTTATCTCCAATTTTCGGATGACGTAGAATTATTAATAAAATAAAATCTCAGAACTTAATTTTTGCCAGAAGTTCGTTAATTATTATATGGAGTATCGTAACAATATACATTCAGGATTTGGGACAATATACACCGTATTTCAAAAAAATATTTAAAAATAAAATCAAGGGGCCACTGACGTTTCTAAGGGGACCAGGCCCCCTAAACGTCCCTCCCTCGGTGACGTGCCTGCCGAGACCCGATCCGCAAATTGTAAATTATTTTCCGATGGAAATCTGACGGAGAACATCAAAACGATTCCTCCGGTCGTGCGTTTTGAACGCGTTTTCGAAATGTATTCCGATCACGTCTATACGTAGTATAGTAATGTAAGTACAATAATATTATTATAGGCATATTGTAACGTTACATAAAATGTACGTACTTACATACGTACTAGTGACTAACACGCATACGCTCGAAAAAACAACAGAAAGTGTTTGCACAAAACGAGTAATACGCGCGTCTAAATGTATTTATTTACTACTTTTAATGGTGAAAAAATAATAATCGGTCTTGTCCTCCGCGTTTATCCCCCCCCCTCGTCTTAACCGCAGCAACTATACCACATCCAAAGGCGGGGCAGGATCCTAATTATAATAATAATAATAATAATAATAATATGTTTATTTGCACCAATTAATATAAGTATATAAATAAATAAGAATATAAGTAATGGTTAAATTTTGGTTCTCTTTTCAAAAGCAAAAGTTTGTGCTGAAAAGAGAGAGTTAGTGATACAATAGAATAATATTTGAGTTTAAAATAATATAATTCGCATTTAAATATTAGGTAAAAAAAAAAAAGAAACTTTTTTTAAACATCACGTTCTATATATATATATATATATATATATATATATCAAAAAACAAAAACAAAAAGCGTTCGTGTTGTTTTTCGAAAAATTTTCAAAACCGTTGCAGTTGCGCGCCGCCGCGCCCTTGGTTGGCCTCAGGCCGTTGTTACTGCAGACGCGGAGCAAAAAAAAAAAAAAAAGAACAAAAAATACCGGAGTCTGGATACAGGTGGAAAAAATTATCGCGTTGATATTCCGTCCGTCGTCGTCGGCGGCGCCGCCGCCGCCGCCGTGCTCTCGCATAAATAATACTATATTTACGTTTGTGTATATAGTTTCTTCAAGGACAATCGTTCGCGCATTATAATACATATTATATTATACGCGTATTATATTATTATATAAATATATACGTGTGTGTGTGTATTTAAGTACACATATTTTGTTTTTTTTTTTTTTTCTATTCATTTGAGGTCGACTTTTTAATACGGCGAAGACGACGTGTTGCCGCCTGCCGCCGACCCTTTTCCTTCGTTTTTTTTTTTGTCCACTCCCGGTTTGTTTACCGATATTATACACATACTTACTCTCTGCCGCCCGTCCACCGTTCCAATTTTCTTCCCGACCCATACGGCGCTTCCGGCCAACCGACCGACTGGCTGGCTATTCAGCCGCACGATTATTATTTTTCGAGAACTAATGCCAGAATGAAAATATCGCCGCCGCCTCCGAGTTCGTCAATAAATAATGTATTAATACACTACGACGACGACAACAACAACAACAACAACAACAAGACAAATTATTATAAATAATAATAATAATAATATTAATAATAATTGAATTAGTGATTCGATATTAAAATATTGCAGTATTGAGTGAAAGCATTTCCAGGTAGCAAACAGTATCGTGTTAGTGTTATAGGGGTGCTCGGAGAAGGGGGGCAAGATGGGGACTTTGCCTTCCCCCCCTCTGGACTTTTCATAAGTGCTTTTAACTATTAAAAAAAATTATATAGGGTACTCGTAGATAAATATAATGTAGTTATTCTGACTTCAAAAAAAATCTCTTAAAATTCCAAAAAAAAAAAAAGAAAAATGTTGTATACCTTTCTCGTAGAATGCCATACAAATTCATTCCTTAAATTTACTCAAAAAATCAAATTTAAAAATATCCAAAAAGCTTTTGTCTCGTTAGCAAGAAAAATTCGCATTTTAATAATGTTTGTATTCGTATATATTTTATAAAGACCTTTCCGTTTATTTAAGTAACGAGTGAAAAGTAATAATTATTATTATAAAAACAATTGATTTGACGACTCTGGTTAGGTTAGGTTTTTGAATATTATTTGATTATTGATGGAATTTCATAGGAAAAAAAAAAAATACCTATATCGTAAAATTAACTAAAAAAGCAAAATAATTACATGACACATGTGAAATTACATTTTTAAAACCGAAAAGGTACGTATTATAATATTATAATCATTTGAAAAAAAAAAAAAAATGTAATTTCCTACAAACTCTCAGCCCCAGGTGATAAATATCATAAAATTCTAATTTATTTTGTAATACTATACTTTTTGGGTTTTGAATTATCATGTCCCTCCCTGGTAAAATTTCTACGGGCGCCCAGGGTTAGTGGTAGTAACTTTTAAAGTTGTGACTACGCTTTATAATATAGATAGGTCTCAGTTTTTTTTGTTTTTTGTTTTTGTTGTCAAAAATCATTAGATTTTTTAGCAGATCAATAAATCAGCGTTATCAGCAGCAATATACGCCGCGTACCCCATTATAAATATTATAATATTATGCGTTCACCTTTCAACCGTATTTTAACTATAATAAAAATTGCCGCGAGATTATTATTTGCAGCAGCAGTTTAAATGTTTTTAAGTAAATGTTCACTACTGTACACGACGACGACGGTGGTGTTTATTTGAATAATTCAGACTTGTGTGTGATATTGTAATCCTGTTTAAAATCTCCTCTCCTTGTTTGTTATACAACTTATTTATTTAAATATGCATCTTAAGACGACTCGATGTATGTGGAACATTAAGATAATGCCTCGGATGAAACTCTAAAATTTTATTCAGTTATATTTAATTAAAAATTATCTTATGTACTTACATGTTATACTCTGCAATCTCAAAAATGTAAAATTGTGTCACATTCCTATTGAATGTTCGCTCACGAGAGTATAGTAACTAGTAATGACATTGTTATGTGCTGTTATATTCACTGTAGTGTGGATTGATCCATTAAAAAAAAAGTTGATTTTTTTTTTGAAAAAATGTACCTGCTTAGTGTCACATTTTTATAGTTCATCGACTATACTGGTTGTGTATATGAATTTGTAACTAGATATATTTTTAATTAATTTAGCAATTTATAAAATTTGATGATTTTAATTTTGGATTTTCTTAAAAACTGAAAAACAAAAAATAAAGCTAATTGAAAATTTATAATCCATGATATTATGTGTTTACATTGAATATATTATTGTCATTAAGTTAACAACTTAATTGTTCGACAAATAAACAAACAAACACCCATTAATTAGAACATATTGTACAATGTGTTATAGTGCGCGATGGCAATACTAAAATATAATAATATGAAAGGTATACAAAAATGTTTTTTTTTTTTTTTAATTTTCACTATTTTATTATTTATTTTGTCAATTTATTTGTTTTACCAAATACCAACCTGTTAAAATATATAGCCAGTGCTCAAATATAATCTAGTTATTTTGATTTTTACTAATTTTATCAGTTTATAATAAAATAAATGATTAATATTTTTATAACAAAATGTGTACGATTTATTAACGTTTAGAATAAGTATGCGACTTTAATAACTGATGAGTAATTCTTTTTTAAAATCATTAATGTTGTTATATAAAAAAAGCAAAAAATAAAATAAAAATAAACATCACTGAAAAACAATAGGTTTACTTAGATTTTAAAATCATTTGAATTTTAAATTGAACCTCCTTGTACATAAGCTCAATAAGTTGTTGAAAACTTAATAGTTATTATAGTTTCTCTTTTATGCTAAAATTTTGGTATATTGCTTAGATTTCTGTTAGTTTCTCATCATATCTCTAAACGTGTAATATTTAATTCATGTAGTGTTAGTAATAAAAAAAAGAATCTACTTCAATAAAATAATTCTAAGTATAATTTGTTTATTTATATTTCAGTCGTTTTTATCAAAACGATTTTCTCATTATACTTATCAAAAATATTTTTTGTATAAGTAACACAGCACAATATTAATTGTAGGTTTGATTTGTTTAAAATATTATAAATAAATATTATTTTGTCGTTATTTATTACTACTGTTCGTTCGTACTACTAAATAATATACTGTAATTTAATAATTCTGAACGGTTCATGTAATGACCTCATTGGATTCATCATTAAAGTAGCTATTAAATTAGTGTAAGTATTATATAGTGAAAATAGAGATTTAATTAATACCATTGATTGGCAGTAATTATTTGGGATTACACATTGACATTGTAATTTATCTATTACTTCCAATTTGTTATTATGTTCTGTTTCGGATTCTGATCAATACTTAGTGAAACTTAGTTAATATATAATGTTACTTTTAAAAACACGCGTACCTATTTAATTGTATGAATACAATTTTGGGTAAAAATGTATGTAAATTGAATTGATAGTTTAAAATTTAAATATTTATGTTTCACTATTAATTAAGATTATTAAATAAAATTCATTTTTTAAATTGGAATAGGTACTATCTAGGTATATGAAATACAAAAATTCGCTGAAAGTATATTTAACAGCGATAACTATTGTAATTTTTCTTGAGCTGGTTTCAAATTCCTATAAAAGATGATTTTTTAAGCGTGCCCACCCCATTTTTTGGCCGTGAAAATGCTAAAATTTGAATTTTTTCCGGGATATTCAAGTGTCACTGTAAAAACTATATGTTTTCATTAACCTATTTTTTCATGTCACTTTAAAGATGTCCCGTGGTGATAATAGTTTTTTTTTTTTCAAATGGCGCCCCCAAATGAATAAAATTTCGTAGTTAAAATAGAGGGATGCCATTTGAAAAAAAAGAAAACGTTTGTATCACCACAGAGCATCCTTAAAGTAATATGAAAAAAATTTATGTTATGGAAAACATAGTTTTTATAGTGATTTGAACATTCCGAAAAAAAAAATTAAAAAATTTTGAATTTTACTGTTAAAGGAGGGGATGGGAACTCTTAAAAGGTCATCCTGTACAGTATTTTTGTTGGTAGTCGTTTTCAAAAATATGAAATCGATTAAAATTCATAATTTATGGAAAGTCATACAAAATGTGATATGTCAAAACATTGATATTATTTTTTGTAGAAAATCGTTTTGAAGGTTATAGTATATAGTGTTATGTACAAAATATTTATTTGGTTTAAGTCGAGATTATCAGAGACATTCATGATGTGATAAGTCGCGTATAATTTGATTTATATTTCATTTACTTTGTGTGTATATATATATAAATGTATTTGTATTTTCTATTCATATTGAAATTATAAATTATAAATATCAAAAAAAAAAAAAATAATAACTGATTGTATTAAATATTATAATGATTTCATTAATTTAACAATCACTGTTCAGGTAATTAATTTGAAAAATTTGTCTGGTCATGAACATCCTATTTTTCTAAAAAATTGTATTTTGAATAGTACTTAAGGTAATTGTTTTGTCATCCAAAAGTAATATCACACAGTAGGTAGATAATAATTTCAATAATCTTATGAAATAATAATTATTACAGTCAAATTTCGTAGTACGAAATACATATTATTATTGAAAACGGTGAAATATAATATAATATGTATTTATATAGGGCTTAATAACTTTTAATTATCGAATTTCTAATTTACATAAATTACATACACACACACACACATACTACTACTACGACGCACTTAGATTTCCATATATTACTACTGCTAGGGCATGTTTGACTGAAAACGCGCGCGTACCAGTAATACCACCGCGTTCATTTTTTTTTTTTACACGAATAATATGCGCGGGGCCGTTGTTCGATAAAATTCCGTTCGTCGTCGTCGTTCTGCCACTTGTAAAAAATAAAAAAAAAAAAAATATGCATAGTACAATCTTTGGTGCCCGTTAGCGTCATTAATATTATTATACTATGGAAACCGAAAGAAAACAGCTCTGCAGTCAAAAAATATGTTATCTGTATAATATTATAATATAAAGTATACAGTTAAATTTTTTTGTATTAACTGTCGCGGTCAATAATATAATTATTTCGACGACGGTAGATATTTTGTGCTCTTTAAAAGTTTTTGTGTACTTGTATGTATACACTTGTTGACGTATTATAATTATTATTACTGTAGGGCCCGGGACTTGATGACCTAAAAATATGTAAAAAAATGCACCAAAAAAAAAAAAAAAAATTCATAAAATGACATTAAAATGTTAAAAAATGAAACATAAAAAATATATATATTTTTTACAATTTTTAAACTCGAAAAAAAATATGTTAATCAATCAATCTAGTGAAATTGCTTTTTTGTGTTGAAATTCTTGAAGTACTACAGTAAAAATGGCTTTTATAAACTTGAAAAAAAAAAAAAATGTAAATACTCTTGAGGATTCTACAAATTCTAGAAATGTAGAATTTATACTTTTCTTAAAATTTTGTTTGTTTATTGTCAACTCTGTAACAAAACAAAACAAAACAAAAAAAATATCATACCTACTAATTATATTTGCAAATAAATGAATAAAATGTAGAAAAATGAAAAAAATGCACCAAAAAAATATTAATAAAACGACCGTAAATCGAAAAATTCCCCAAAAAATGCAAAAAAAATGCAAATTAAAAATTGTACCATTAGATTCAGTGTTTCGTGAATCAAATTTCTGTAGAGATACTCGGATGCAAATGCATCAAGTTCCGGGCCCTAATTATTATTAGTTAATAGTCGAATGTTGCTGTGAACGAAATAATAATATTGAGAATAAAATTTGTCCATTGAGCGTGTGTGACATAAATAGTGTTTTTTTTTTACTTATTACTGTTCCAATAACCGTGTGTTTGACGATTTAATATTTCGATAATGTCGACCGACCGACCACCCATTGCTTGCGTTCGGCGACTATCGGATAAAAAAAAAAAAAAAAAAATATGTAAGAACCTTCTCCGCCCTCCTTTCCCACCCAACGGTCACACACATAGTTAACCGACGCGAGTCACGGAGCAAAAATCATAATTATTTTTACGACTTACATTATGTCCATATTTATATATATATATATATATACATCACAATATTATTTTATGATCGCCTAAAACATTTTGCATTATATTATATACTGTGTGTGTGTGTGTGTGTGCAACAACGCGGTAGGTCAACTCAAAAAAATTTCCATGCTCGCTTCGGAAGTCGTCTCGTCTTCATGTCTTCCATACAAATCGCGTCTGGCATATTGTTTTTTTTTTTTTTTTTTTTTTTTCCATACCTTTATAACAATATTGTGTTTTAGATTCTGAACGAAGTTTATTTTTTATTTTTATTTTTCTGTGTACAACTTTTCGTATAGAAATATTTGTCGAAAAGTTTTGATCAATAACTTTTTGAAACCGGATTTGCCGCCTCTAGATTGTACTTTAAAGAGATCATTTTTTGAATTTCTCAATTCTTCAATTTTTTTTTTGAAAAAACTACCCAAAATTTGACAAAAACTACTCGGAAACCGTCATTTTTTGATCCGAACTATATGAAAATTTAAACATAGATAGACAATCATATTATAAGAAAGATTTTGGCGTAAGAAAATGTTGAAAATGTGAAAAAAAAAATTTTGGACATTTTTTTTTCTCATTTATTTTTTATACCATTAACTTCCCTCGTTCAGAATCGTTTTATTGAAGAAATTATTTATCGTTTCTTTAAAAGTCAATACACCCGTCAAGAGAATCCCACCCATCGTGCGAAGTATGTCCGGCTTTTAATATAAATATACGGTATATTTAACACATAGGTATCAGCGCATGCGCGTGATTGTCTAGTATGTTTTTAAATATACTTAACAGGTGGTCCAGGGGCGTCCTGTCCTTAACAGGTAGGTATAGATTTTGAATGGGGGAGGAGTTCAAAAGTTAAATTTTCGAATAAATGCACGTGATATGTCACGTGGAACACGAGTATTGAAAACATCGTGCTAAATCAAAACTTAGTAAGTTTGGTGGTTAATAGAGGTTATTTTTCAAAATTCTCAAGAGTTTATAAAAACGTATAAGGAAAACTATCGTAAATTTGAGTAAAATATGCAAAAACATATTTTCGTCATTATAAATATTAGTATTATTGGTACTAAAAAAAAAAAATTTGTTGCTAGAAACATGAAATCGCTTGTGAAATATTCACCAAATTATAGTAAAAAAAAAAAAAATAATTTTCAGTATTTTTTGAATTAACTAAAAATTAGAAAATATCTGGTTTGAACACATATTTTAAGTTCTGAGCGGAGTGAAGAAGCTCTAGTGTTTTTACAATGATGTTTCTTTTTTTTCTTTTGTTTTTTTTTTTTTTTTTTTATTTGTACACATTTTCGCATAGAAACATTTGCTCAACATTTTTATTTTTAGATCTGAAATTACATCTAATTGGTACTTTTATTAGGTCGTTTTTAAGTTTTCTCAATACTTTTTTTTTTCAAAAAATAACACCGAAATTAATAGTACTAGAAACTCGAAATTTTTATCCGTTATCAACAATATAGTGTAATATAAACGATTATTTTTTCCAAAAAATATCTGATTCCTTTTGGTGTAAATATGCTATTTTGGAATTACCTTGTGGTGTTTTTTTTAGGTTTTATCTAATATAATTTTTAATTTTTGATATTGTTAGCTAAAAATTTAACACACTTACTACTCTCGCATAATATATCAATTAGGAGTTTATCAACGGGGGGGAGGGGGTTTAAACCCCTGAACATCCCCCTTACCTACGCATATGTGGTCGTCACCCGTGATCGAAGGGGTGCACGAGGGAAATAAAATTAAACTGGTAATACCTATGATGGTGTGGATCACCGTTTTTGAAGTCAGTTCACGCGCGTTCGGAATGAAATCATCAGATATTTTTGTGTCATTACGTATTACACATTATATCTTTATCACTGTGTGTCTGTGTGTAACGACGAGACTTGTCAAAATAATATAAATAATAATTGTCCAATCCCCCCCCCACATACGAATACGTACGACTGCTAGATAATAATTCTACGTAGAAATAATTATTCGTTTCGAATGTGCAGTATTAATATGAGGAGTATACACTTGCGAATCAATTGAATTAGAAAAAAAAAAAAAGAAACAATGATTGCTCTCGCAACACATGAGTGTAATCAATAACCTTTTTATTAATCATTCAGAAAAAAAAAAACCGTGTTCATTAAATATTAATGATTCATTAATGAGAAATCGTTATCGACATTTACAACATTTTAATATCGTTTTTCTTCAATATTGTATGGATTTTAAATTTTAAAACGATGAATAATTAATTACGTACACAATGCGATCGTGTGTGGATTATTTTGCATTCGATATTTTGGGTAATAATTATGTCAAGTTGGATGTTAGATAAAAAAATGTGATGCTCGATAGGTAGTAGTGGCATGTATATATTAATTTTACTTGTTGCAACTATTGCGAAATATGTCGAATAATTTTATTTAATTAATTATAATTATATACCTAATAATATAATTAATTATATTTCCATGTTTTGTTTGCCTCCGTTTTTCTTCATTTTACCCCGAGAGAATTTTTTTTATTATTACATCATTAACGACAATAGAGTAAAATTGGCACTAGAGCTGCCTAGACGACGACGGTCTTCTTAATATTTTTAATGACCACCGCCACATTTTGTACATGTGTTTTTTTTTTTATTGCATTTTGAAATCCTTAGGTCTTCAACCCGTCCGCGTCGACGACTACAACAGCGCGAATAATAATAATAATAATAATATTATAATATACGTCTTAACGTGTGTTATTTCTTCGTGGGACGTCAGTCAGCCTAATGGTTGTGGTGGTGGTGGTGGTGGTGGCAGCTGGGGGAGGGGAGTGTCCGAGTATCGAAAATAGACCGTAATCTCGTGCCAACGGGACGAGGAGAAAAACGCTGCTGGCGGAAAATACCTCGAGACAGTGGTTCCTAAAACATCAAAAAAAAAAAAAAGTAATAATATTAATTTTATATTGCTATTCTACTAACTGATTGTCAGTGGCGCGGCGCACGTAATATACAAAATAATATAATGTCGCATTTTTTTTTTTTTTATTCGAGTTGAAATGTGTTCGTTGATAGGAAATAACGACAGCTACGTCGTCGTCGTCGTCGTCCTATTATATATTGTGTGTAGGTGATTCCATTCATGCGAGGGTTTCCATTCATAAAAAAAAAAAAAAAAAAAAATGATGAAAAAAAAAACCATTTAGATATCTGTGCCGCCGCTGTTTCACATACCGATTTCCTGTCATCATACCGGGGCAATTTATTACTCCATCACATACACAATATAGGATCATGGGACAACGTGAAACGTTACACGTTTGAAATGTATTTAAACAGCATTTGTGTGTAGATAAAATATATAGAGTGTACAAAAAAAAAAAAAAATAATAAAAATAATGTGAGTGGGAGAAAAAGAGATAAGTGTATAATATGTTTGCGTAGGTCGTAAAATCGAGCTTACTAGATTCTGTGTTCTATTTTGTCAATTCGCTTTCACACAATTAATTAAAATAATATGTACTTTTACGCCTGCAACGTGCATCTAATATTATTATTATTATTTATTAGGTAATAATTTCCCTTTGTTAATTGCTTACTACCTACAACAACAACTAGTTGCACAAATGCTTCTTAGTACCACTATATTGTGTTATAATATTAAATCGTACAATGTTCAAATAGTAATTCAATGATGTCATTGTGGAAATTGTATCAATGCGCGGGTTAGTTGTTTGTTAGGAAAAAAAAAAAAATATTCAACATAAGCACGATCATTTTTTTTTTCTATTATAAACCGCTATGGCGGCAAGGAGTTTGAATGATTCTATTGTCTTTGGGTTGTGGTACGTGATTTTATTTTTGCCCATTTTTTTTTTTTTATTCTCTGACTTAACACTGTCGTTTATTGTTTTATTTATTTAAATGTGTATATATGTATAATGTAAATCACCATAGGAATAAATATACTATATGAGAAAAAGATAGATCCTTTTACTCCTTTACTTCTACAGAAAATTTTAAATTATACATTAAAAAATTAAGTTAATTTTATATTTTCAAAGTTTCTTCAATATATTTTTTATGTTTAGTTGTATTTATATATATATATATACTCGTATATAGATAAATTTTTACTTCGTTATTTACACTTAGTAATATTATATTATTATAATTGTAATTGTATAATATTTAAGACTCACCCAACCTTAAAAACAAGTTTTCTTTGGGTAAGGAAACGTACTTACTTGTACTTATAAGCGTTATTACAATTTCTGAAATAAAGATATTATTATTATTATTACTACTGTGAACGTCCAGTTTTTGATTTCTTTTTTTGAAAATGAGCGATTTTGAAGCTTGTGTGTTTTCCGTTTTAAAAAACGTTACTTCGCTAGATTTCCATTTTTTATTTTAATTCTTATACTTAACCGACTTGAAGTGTTCGTTGAAAATGTAATATGAGATTTTTAGAAAACGGATAAGTTATTAGAAAGTTATATGAGTATGTGGAAAGTTCACATAGACATATTATTTTTATTCATCACCAATTATTAATAGGATTAATTTGTTTCATTTGTAAACTAAACAGAGATAATTAACCGCCCCGCCGGTCGTATGAAATTCATTTTGTTCTTTCGAATTTACGTCAGCACACTAAAAACTGCGTCTATTGGTTTCGTGCACAATGAACGTATATAGTCTGTTTTTGATAAGCTCCTTGTGTGTGTGTGTGTGAGTGTGTGCAAGTAGTAGATAACGTAAGTAACCCACGCACACGTAGGTTGTGTGTGTGTGTGTGTATTGTGGTGACCCCCACAGCAGCTTCGTACGTATTTTAAATAATATTATAACACATGCGCGCGCGTGTGTGCGATGTGTTATCGTATTTTTTCGTTTTGGGAGTTCTTTTGGCCTTGATTACGACTACAATTGGCTCATTCATAGTACTACAACACTAATATAAATATTACAACTACTGTTGTAGTTGTAGTTCCTCGCTATACGCCGCCTTCTCGAGACTTAATGTATATTATATTATTTAGAGAACGTGATGCACCAATTTGTTGTGAATCCGTCAATATATTATTATTATTATTATTATATTGTGCGCATTATTAGAAAAATATGTATACGTTTCGCATAATCCATTGTTGTCGGTGTAATTATTGACCTATATTATTATAAAATTTAAAGACGGAAAACATTAACTTCAGCCGTTTGAACAATACATTTTTTTTTTTTTTTTTAAACCAATTATATCCATAAAATATTATGTAATATACACGTTGACATCTCATTTTTTTTTTGATTCTGTACGAAGTGAAGAAGCTTATGATTTTACAATTTATTTTTTTTCTGTGTACAACTTTTCGCATGGAAATACTTGTCGTCCAAAAGTATCGATCACAGTAACTTTCCGCAACCGGATTTGCCTCTAGATTGTACTTTAGAGAGGTCATTTTTTTAATTTCTCAATTCTACAATTTTTTTTTTTTTTTTTGGAAAAAATTACCCGAAAATTTGACAAAAACGACTGGGAAACCATTAATTTCTCGATCCGAACTATATGAGAAAGATTTTGGCGCGAGAAAATTTTGAAAATATGAAAAAATTTATTTATTTTTTATATTATCTGAACTTCCTTCCTACAGAATCGTTTCGTTGAAGAAATGATTTATAGTTTCTTTAAAGTTCAATACACCCGTCAAGAGAATCCCACCCATCGGTGCGAAGTATGTCCTTCGTTTTTAATCTGCTCGATTAAATGATGTTAAAATTAATATAGATAATAGACAAAACAGCTGCTTTCACTAATACATACGTATATAATTGTATAAGTTCTATGATGATTATCACAACAAGTATTATTTAAAGCACGAAGTTGTGTGAAGTTCTCCCTTCTTTATGATCCATACGGTCGTAAAAACGTATAAAACACCTCCGTGAAATAATTCCTGGCTACCTACGACGCCTATTGAGTATAGATTGGGCGCAGAAACTGTTTTCGTCGCGCGATACATGCATAATATAAATAAGTAGCTAGCTCTAGGTATAAATAATATTATTATCATAGACGAATTTGTGCTCCGTGTTTACGTATAATTATATTTCATTCCAATTCAAATCGAAATAAATACTAAAAGACAATATCTGTTTCAATCGAACACGTAAACATCAATATAGTAAATATGTTCTCTTTGGTAATGTATTTCAAAAATCTGGATTATCTATGCCACAGGGGTTTCCAACCTCTTTTGAATTGTGCGGCCCATCAATTTTGAGTAAAAAAAAAAAAAAATGTCCAGGCTCCCCAATATACAGGTAAACATTTTTTATATTTAATGAGTACTTCATATATTGTCAACAATTAAGAAAAATTTCTGTACAACTCTGTGCGAGAAAATTAAAAAAAAAAAACAATTTATTACAAAAGAATAATTAACTGTATTGTATTCGTGCATAAAAACAACAAGAGATAAAGTTGAAAAAAAATCAATGCGTTTTTGAAATCGCTCGTCTTTCACTAGAGAGTCAATATCAGGATTACATTACGTTATAGTGTTTTAGCCTCAAATCATTTGTATAATTATTTTCCAAAAAAAAAAAAAATTGAAATTAAAAAAAGGCTTTTACAATACAACGTTGAAAACCCCATAAAATTCCTCAATCAATATTATCGGAAACTGCCAAATGTGTGGTTTAAAAAACAAATTTAAAACAAAATTAAAAAAGCCGGACATACTTCGCACGATGGGAGTACTTCGCACGATGGGTGTACTTCGCACGACGGGTGGTATTCTCTTGACGGGCGTATTAAATTTTAAAGAAACGATAAATCATTTCTTCAGTAAAACGATTCTGAACAAAGGAAATTAATAATATA
>JAIPRM010007974.1:0-16466 GCA_025469315.1 Stegophylla sp. TES_Ste_2020 | reverse complement strand
GCATTTTCGCAATAAAATGCATTTTTTTAAGGGCATTTTCAAGAGAAAATACATTTTTTAAGGGCATTTTTGACTGTTTTTTAGAGCATTTTTCGAGGATTTTTAGTGCATTTAAATCCGGGCCCTAGTAATGACAAATGAAATTAATCACTCGGTGATGTGACTACTGAAGGGAAATTCACACACAGCCGACTTTGATAATGCACCCCCGATCAAGCTTGTAACTTCAATTGCCCACCCCTCCCTTAGGGTAGTTTTTAGTGCTTCAAAATGGCGATATTGCCCATTTTGGTAAACACTGGTGTAATATAATATTATAATATACACCGTCACCGCGCCGCCGTTTCTATATGCGATAATATCGCTGTGGAGCAAGTGTATCGAACCGCGGCACCGTATACATACATAGAATTCATCAGCATGTTCCCATTTGTACCATCCGACACACACACACACACACACATGTTCACGTACGCATGTTATCGCCCCGAAAATCAATTAAACACTTCATCGTATCTGTTTCGGCTTCGACCTCTCCTCCGCCTTGCGCCGACGACGACGCCTCGGCGCTTTATTAAACACACATATTATTATTTCGTTCCCGTGGGCCTCCTTCGATTCGAAAACGATTAATCAACGACGAGCGGGTGACGTCACACGTCGCATTTATCGCGATCGTGCGCCGCCGTGTAGTAATAGACGTCGCCGTCGGGTCTCTTCGAAGGAATTTCGGTGGCGGTTTAGACAATAATATAAAAAATATTTCGAAAATTGTTTTTTTTTTTTTTTTTCTGAAATCTACGCGAAATTTATATTTCTGTTGTTAATAGGGGAGTACAAAACTGGCTTTTTTTTTTTTTGTCGTCTTAATAAAAAAACTTTTTAATAAACTGAATCTCGGTTCAGAGTTGTTTTTGATATATTGAAAAACTATTTACTGTTTATAAAAAATTCAACACACTCGAAGAGCGATTTCCACCCAATAATACCCATGGTGCAACGTGTGTCCGGCTTTTTTATTGTAATATTGAATTTATTTTTAGAGCAAAATGTAATGAATCCTTTTTTTGTTTTTTCGAATTCTTAAAACGTTTTTTTCACAGATTTATTTTACTACAAAATTCTAGTTCTAATAATTACTACTGTTTTTAAGAAACCGAATTCGTTTCGCCTTTCAAACTACAAAGTATTTACAAAAATTTTTCTGATATTATCGCGCGCGATTTCAATGTGCATTTTTAGGATTTAGCGCAAATGTTAAATTGTAAGTTTTTAAAGAGTTTTGTGAGAATTTTGTGGATAAGTGAATGTGAATTATAAAATGTTTTCCCATAGTTCAAACACCGTGTTCATCATTTTTAACGAGCTTTCAAACTTTGTGTTTAATGCGTATTACTAAAATTGTTTAAATGTCTAAAGTTTAATATTACGACAAAGAAAAACTGTAAACAAAATTTTATCACGGATAAAAAATATTTTTCCAACGATTGAAATATTGACTTGACTTTCTAAAATTTTATGGCCATTTAAAACAATTTTAAATGACGCTCCCGCCTAATGACAGTCACTAGGAAGATTTTTTTACTATATTTGCATAACCTTACGGCTTTCATATCTACTAGTTAATACTGAATAATATTCAACGAAAATACTTGTATTTATTTTAAGTGATTTTCCTTCAGTCAACTGAATCGTTTATTATTAATATTTTTTTGCTGTTCAACGGCGGATTACTGTTCAATAATATTGTATATTATCTAATAATCTAAGAAATGTTTTATTTTATTGGCATTCATAGTGCATTTTAGATGGAACACAATAAATTGAACTACATTTTTAATATTATAATATCTACCTATGAATAATGACAGTTTTAATAAAATTCGATGTACAAATTATAATTGAAAACGTTTTCTTACAAAGAAATTATTGCAATCAGTATCAGAAAATTATTGATGTACAGCTGATATTAACAAAATGTATTGAAGTGGAAAATTAGGAAATAAATTACTGTCATAATTAGAAATTGGTAGTATTGTATTATAATTTTTTTTTTTCATTAGTACAAATGACCCAAACCGTGATCAGTTACAGTAATATATTATTGCTATAATTATTGTAATCGTTTCTAATGATTTCAGTTTTTTAATTGAAACTGATTCGTGTAAAATAACCACGTAAATTTTTTTTTTTTCTGAAAGAGAATTTTCAATGTGACAAGTTCAATAACTGTAATTCAATAATCATATTAGTTTTTAATTGCATTTCTGTTTGTCGAATTCAAGTAGGCATTTACCAGTATCTACGCGAAAAATATTTTATTTAATTTAATATTTTTTGTTCGCTAGATTTTACGAAGAGATATACTAGAACAACCATGTATTTGAAAATTTCTAGTTTTTTTTTTCCAATGTGTTATTATTAGTTCACAACGTTCAAATTTTGTTTATTATGCATATTTTTTTCATCTATTTTTTGTTTATTGTATTTTATAATTCTCTGTTCAACAATATATTTAATTCTCCGAACGTTCATTACCTAATGAATGACATTAATAGTGATAATAAAAACGATTTCTAAAAACGTTACCTGCGTTCCGTGGTCAAGGATCAAGGGTGGGTCTACACTAATGTACATTATTTACGTGGAAGTTCATTTTATGAGGTCAAAAGTTTTACCAGTTAAATGGCTTAAAGGTTAAATTTTACTATATTCAAACTTTGTACTAGTATGGTGAATCACTGAATTTTAAAGTTGGCTGCTGATTTACTCAGCGAAGGTACTTAGGGTACAAAATATATAATGAATTTTTGCCGAATAAAATTCAAATTTAACAACTTACGTAACTTATATAATTATAATTTAAAACAATTTTTTTTTTGTCTTGAGTTAAATAAATAAAATTAATAAAATCAAAAACAAGTATCAAAATATAAACTAAGGTACATTTTAAACGATGGAAACAGCATTATACAATATATTTGATTTAAACAATATTTGTGTGAAATACTCGGCTAAGAAACAATTTCAACATTTTTTTTCGTTGTAGAGTAGGACACATACTTACCGGTGTTCACTTGAATTTATCTACACGCTTATTACCCAGAACTAATTACTCGAACTGCAGTACAATGTGTAATCATCTAAGCTTTTACAGTTTAAAGGTAGTTAACAGTGTCCCTCAAGGGTTGTTTAGACTTAGGTTCTTGACTATACCGAAATTTATGATGTCTAGTTCAAGATAAAGTCTGGGCACGTTCAGCGTGCAATGTGTGTGCAAGTGTTTGAGATAAATTAATTAAATTTAGTTTATACTGCCACGGATAAACGAGTACAGATATGGGCTAAGTATTCTATAATGCGGAGAGTTGACGCACGAAAACAGTACACGGCTGTAAGATTACGTAAACGGTCATAATTATTATGTTTTTCATTTCTCTTAACGTTTGAACATTTGTTATTCGATATTAATAAAATTGTGTTGGAAAATTCGGAAAGCGAGTAAAAAGTTAATCTACTACTTAGTTGTTTTTGATTTTTACTCTGAAATAATCCTATAATGTTTTTCGTATAATGCTCACTTCTTTATTTTATTCTTTTATTCTTCTTCTTCTCCATCCATAACGATAAAACGTGTTGAATAAAACTGACAAGGAAATAAGACGAAAGTGTTGAAAAGTTTATGGCGAATTAAAAAGTTTCTTACTGGCAGATGCGTAATTTTGTACACTCCGAGTTAATTTTATGTTTTGAAATCCATTTTTAAAGCACTCCTTTAATGTTGCCGGAGAATTCACTAACACGACAGACAACAACGCTTTATAAAATATTTCTTTAGTATTTTTTTCTAAACGATGACAGATTTTTCAGTGTCTATAAAACAATATTTTCTTTTTTTATTCTGTAGTGTAAAAACTACGTATATTCTGCTATAAAACTACAAAAATATTTTATCTATATAAGTCGATATCGTTGTATTTCGAATCAAATTTTTTAAACTTGACAGTTGAAAATACTATCACGATTCTGACACAAAGATGAAGAATTCAGGTGTGCTCTTTGTATTAAATATGAATGTTCAGTTATAAAATAGTTATTGCCTACGTTGTTTGGGAATTCACATAATATGTATTATATTATTGCAAGGAGTAAAAAGAGTAAATCAATTATATTTTTTCGAATTTACATTGAAATCTGATGGGGAAAATTTTCCAAATTCTTCACCCTAATCGTGCTACGGGTTGTAAGTCGTTACTACGGTTATATATTCTCAAATCGGGAATAATTCGTTCGGTTATAGGTACGTAAAAAAAAAAAAAAAAGCCGGACATACGACGAGTGGGATTCTCTTGACGGGTGTATTGAATTTTAAAGAAACGATAAATCATTTCTTCAATAAAACTATTCTGAACGAGGGAATTTTCTTGCGCCAAAATCTTTCTTATATGATTTTCTATCTATGTTTAAATTTTCATATAGTTCGGATCAAAAAATGATGGTTTCCGATTCGTTTTTGTCCAATTTTCGGTAGTTTTTTCAAAAAAAAAAAAAAAATAAAATTTAAGAATTGAGAAATTCAAAAAATGACCTCTTTAAAGTACAATTTAGAGGCAAATCCGGTTTCGAAAAGTTATTGATCGAAACTTTTGGACAAGTATTTCTATACGAAAAATTGTACATAGAAAAAAAAATAAACATCGTTGTAAAAACACTAGCTTCTTCACTTCGTTCAGAATCTAAAAAGTGTGTACGTTTATAAATCGTAAAATCTTTTGAACAGCGTATTATATACATGATATAATATAATTATAATATATTAGTATTTTACCATCACCGTCGTCTCGGATATCCGATGAAACGGGACGTAATAATTTTTTACCGTTCGTGTGTGTTTACATGACACGTGAAGACCCGAAGGAGAGTACATAACGTTTCTCCGAGTAAACTGAGTGCGCAGTTGTGTAGTAGATAATAATATTATTACGATGATGACGCGGGGTATGACGACGAATAGACGAATCGCTATCCGGCTGTGTCAGAATAAAAATTAAAAAAAAAAACCATCGAGGTGGGAAGGGGAGAAAATAGGAGAAATCGAACGCGTGCAAGTCTGTGGTATCGAAATAATAATAATAATAATAATAAATAAGTTGACGTGAGGTCAAGCAAATCAAAGCGATACAACAATATTATTCTCTTATTATTATTTCCTTTTATTTCTTTCTCTCTCTCTCTCTCTGTCTCTCATCCGCATAGACATTTTTCAATTTTCCCGTGTTTACTGGCGTACGAAAATTCTCTCCTGTTAGTAAATAATTTTCAATACTATTTTCCACCGCGTTCGTCACCATAACAATCGTTCGTCCAACGATAACAATAAACGAACGGACGAGTGCATTCGAACTATATAAAATATTATGTGTTTGAAGCGTGTGTTCTTTGATAACACTAAAAAATCAATTATCCGCGCAAGACGAGACGGTCATTTTTCTCGGCCGTCGCAGATAATATTTTAAAAAATTCCCGCGATACGATCGAAGGGGGGTAAAATGAGAAAATATTCCCCGTTTGATAACGCGCAGTGACCCCCTCCCCCCCTTTCCCATTGCGAGTCTGCGAAAAACGAGACGTCTCCGATAAATAATACCGCAATAAGTCGCGAGATCGGATATAAATCCGAATATAATGTATTGTGTTGTAAAACCGTGCACGTGGTAGCCATTAAAATAATATCTTTATATTATTATCTAAAAAGGGATTTATAATTTCATAGTTTGTGTGTCATATGTGCTGTTCGAATTCTAGGAATAGGTATAAGCGCGACTCCACCACCGCACAAAAGGGCTGTAAAACGTTGAAACAAAACAAATCCGGTCGTGTAATACTTTCTACTATTTTTGAAAATTAAGTCACAACATATCCGAGCGTCTTGCCCGAGACGATCGACAGCAATAATTTGTCGTTTAAAATAAAAAAAACTTTTCGTTTTGGATTTATTTTCAAACCGTTGAACAAATATAACGCTATGCTGCGTACGCAGTTTTTTGGAGGAGTCTAAAAATGTCTAGTAAGTAGCCGACTACAGATTCAAAATATAATAAAATAAAATAAAATAAACACACACACGTACACATCAATGACGTAAACCCAATACATTGTTCGCTTCACTCGGAATTTCTAAAACAAGAGACTTTATGAAAAAAGTATACACAGAATAATAGAGGTATACAGCCAATCGTTTGTTATACACGTGCACGTGCGTGTACAACAATGTTTTGTGTTTTTTTTTTTTTTTTTATAAATATACAAGTGTGTATGTATATATTATCAAATTTAAACATGACTTGGTTTTGTTTTAATATTATCGGAACGTGAAACGCGGTGATTTGAAAGTTCAGACTATTTGTTATGCGTGTACAGTCACCGTGGCCACTAGACCCGTCGTCACGTTGGTCGCGAAAATAAAAAAAAGAGAAAAAAAAATGTGTCCTTTTGCGCGATTTCGGTTAGAGCCGAGCGCGGGGAATACTCGGGTTTCTCTCTCTCTCTCTTTTTTTTTTTTCAGACACGTCTCTGCCGCGTGCACACATTATGTTCGCGGTGTTTATTATTATGCGCCGATAATCGATAAATCACGTCGGATGGCAGTAGAGCACGAAAAAAAAAAAGAACAGAAAAAAAAAAATGTCTGTATCGTGAGTATAAGTATATAACACTCGGTGGTACATATCCGTCGATATTATATTTTTCTCCTCGTATTTACACTTATATATAGAAAATATTATTCGTATCCCATTTGCGTATACGTGTTCTCCGCACAACACCTTTCCTTTTCGTGCGCTGGTTTTGGTGGGTACGCGCGATTTTATACTTCACTTTCGGTCTACGCAGTCATGTTTTTTCGGGGAACGAAACAAAAGGCCTTCTCATCCTTATTTTATCTCACCGTTTATTTTTATTGGATTTTGAGTAGACCAAAGAAGCTAGTGTTTTCATAGCGATGTTTATTTTTAATTAATTTTTTTTTTCTGTAAACCCTTTTTCGTACGGAACAACTCGTTCAAAAAGCATCAAACAGCCACTTTTTGAATTGAAATCCGCTTCTAGATCAGCAGTTCTCAAATTTCGGTACGCGAAGACAATTTACTACTAAAAATCTACGAATCTCATTAAATAATTATTATTTAATTCGTATCTTATCTAAAAAATAGTTTGTGTTAATAAATAAAAAATTATTCTATTATAGTATTTATCTGCCTAATCATTTAACATAATTTTATTTAACTTATTTAAAATTTAAGTGGCACGCGAAAAAATAAGTTTGAGAACCGCTGATTCAAGATTGAGAATTAATTTTTTGAAATTCTCAATAGTCCTTTGAAATTTGGCAAAAAGTAATTAAAATTTGACAAAAAACCTCGGAAACTTTTCTTTTTTTAATCTTAACTTTATGAAAATTATAATAAATAGACAATAATATGAAAAATGTTTTGGTGCAAGAAAATTTTGAAAATATTAAAAAAACATTTTTGAACTATTTTTCCCGTTGAAAAATTCATTTCTATTTTTCTCAGCTTATAATTGAATATAAAAGTGGCTGATTAGAAAATTTAACTTTTTTTTCGCAATAACGATTTCATTATTGAGTAAAAATGTCTGGAATAAACTAAGCGGAGGCTCAGAATTTATCGTTTCGTTAAAAAACAATACACCTACCAAGAGCATCGCACTCGAGGAGCGAGGAGTAACCGTGGTGCGAATTATTGCCGTTTTTTTTTTAAATTTTATGCGACAGAAATGCTCGATTAATCCGTTTTTCGTACACGGGGTGGAATTACTCGCCACGTGTGTATTACTTTGGAATAATTAATGTTTTTTCGCAAACGATTATGACGTCATGACACGATTTATTTCGACATAGTATTTAATAATAAGTCGCATTGAGAGAATTATTGATGAAACGTCGGGACGTGTCTGGTTTTGTTTAATTTATAAAATATTTATTGTTGCGTTTTTGTAATAATATCGCATAAAAGGGACTGCGCCAGATTTTTTAATTTCGGATTATAAACTGCAGCTATCGAAGAAAAAAACCTCAATATTGCTTCGTTTCAGGGACGGAAAAATTATTCAAAAAATTCGCATATATATAGGTCCTATGATGGGATATTTTAAGCCGTTATATGAAATGAAAAACCATTTTCTATTAATGTTATTATTAACGGCATAATGTCAAATCGATTTGAATTTTAATCCGCGAACATAAAAACCCGCGGAATAGGTTGGAAGTGGGCCGGAAATGTATATTTTATATTAATATAGTCAAATAGTGATATACGTATGTAAATGATAAAACAATATCGTATATTAAATTTGATATATTTTAATCAATACTGTAAACAAACATTCTGAAATTCTCCGTTGTACACAGATTTACATAGATTGACTTAATATCCAAAACACTTTCTTAAGCTCTGACTAAGGAATTCGCGTGTAGACAGGTGCGTTTAATGAATGAATTCGTTGATTTTATTTCCATTTCTCTTCAAAACCATACAAACTACTCGTTTATCTGTTTGTGTACAATATACGACTTATACCTATATACTAAAGATGTATTGTCGGTGTTTGTAACATTTTTTTTTTTTTTTTTCCCATAAACAACAACTCATTGTTCATATTTTACTTTTATAAATCTTTTTTTTTTTTTTTTTAGTGTCAATACAGTTTTAAAATATTTTTTTCATGCGAAAATATTTTGAATAAAGAACATTAGATTTTACTTCCGTACAAATAACTGTTTTTGTTCAAATAATAATGTCGTTTTAACGGAAAGTAAATGAATAATATTGTTTGAAAAATCGCATCAAACAATGCAATATATATTAAATATTACATTCAAAATATTTTTGTGTAGTATTTATTTTATATTATCAATATGATATTATATTTTATTTACTGCAAAACAAAAATTTGAACATCGCACGAAAAATATTTACTTGGAAAATAAACTATGAATTGTTGTAATTAAAAATTAAAGCGGAACGTACTACGCGCGCCATGAATATACATCGTTAAATCTTCTTGGTGGGTGTGTTGTATTTTTTAAAAAGAAAACGATAAATAAAATGATTTTAAGCACACCTTCAGTTAATTACAAACAATCAGTGTTGGGATTTATTTAAAATTATCTGGATAAAAATATGTCTATTTTTTATTTTATCTCCATAAATAATGTATAAATTATCTCAGAAAAAGAATTGTTTTATCTATGCTTATTTAAATGTATAAATTTCATTTAAAAATTGAAAATTAGATTGTTTTAATTTTGATACCTATCATTATATTATTTTACTTGTATTTTACTACGAATGTTAAAAACAATTTAGGATCAAATGGTCCAAATGGTCAAACAGCTTAAAATGTGGTGTCTGTGTTCCAGTATAATACAATTAAAAATCAAATCACCTGACTTTAACAAAAATGTAAGTTGACAAGTTGACCTATGTGTAAGTGAGCTTGTGTAAAATTATTCACCTTTAAAACAATAAATTGAAAATGTAACGAAATAATAAAGAAAATAATTTTTCCATTATTTGGATTAACCGTAATAAACTTTGTAAAATAAAAAGTTTTTATGTTTATCCCAAATATGATTACATTTTTTTGAAAATATTTTACATATTATTGTATTACACTATTATTGATAAAGCGTAAATATTTTAAGTACAATCAGTTTTTGAGAAACTTAAAGATTATTTTATTTATTTTTTTTTTGATGCACAGCAAAACTATTGAGAATTTCGAAAAATTATCTCTCTGAATGTCCATGGAAATAAAATTCTCTACTTATTTCTAGCGGAAAAACAATAATAAAAAATCGTTGTAAATTAGATTCCTTTAGATCTTCTGTAAAATAAAAACATATTATTATAGATGCTCATTGCTCAATAATTATCGCACTTTAGAAATGACTTCGCGAGCTCGGTTAAATAGCAAGATGTTGTTGTGATAATAATATGCTTGTTTATATTTCATGGTTTTTTTCCTGTTCTCGATTATCTTGTTTGGACTTTTTACAATATTGGCATATCCTGTTTTACAATCTGGTTCCAATTTCCTATCGGCCGATAGGGCTATGAGTATTTATTTATTTATTTTTATTTTAATTCCACAATAAGTTTTTTTCTCTGGAACAAATAACAACAACAACAACACGCCATTGTTGTCGAACCAATAGCTTTCTTACTCCGCTGCTCGGCAAATATAAAAAGATATCAAATCCCGGGAACTAAAGTAAATATGTACGTATATTTGTTGGCGCGAGGAAATGAGTATATGGGAAAAATATATTTTTGTATTATGTATGTTTGGTTTAGCCGAATAACCCGAATGTCGAGGAGAACGATTGAAGAAGCAGTTGTTGTTTATGTAATAACTTTAGCGCAATGCTGAAGAGATAACAATCAAGTCCCCGTCAAGAAACGGAGTCAATTTAGCCACTTATTTATTCACGTGGGAAGATCGGTTGTGTCCTTGTCATTGAATTAATGATTTGCCTTGGGAAATGAAACATTATTATTTATTCAACGTATATATTGTGGGAAACGAGTTTGAAAACGACGAGAAGCTCGTTTTATTATTCGACCGTAGAGCAGAAGAGTTCTTCATTGGCAATTTTTTTTTTGTTTTATCGTTTTCTAAGGGAACACGAGAACAATGCGAATTCATTCGTTGACGGCTGGCTAACGGGAGTGAAAGTTTACCGTTGATGTTCGATAGTTTGTGTTTTCCCCTTCTGGCTTTGATAACGCTTACACGAAGGCTTTGCACTACTAATACCGTCGTATATACACACGCGCGAAAGCACTTGCTGGAAAGGAACGGCGGCTGCTAGAAACGCGTCTCCACGTCGTCGTCGATACTCTTTTTGTTAATCATCAAAAAGCAAACACCGTCCGCGACTTCGGGTGAAATCCGAGACGCTTGTTCCGGAAGGATAGGTCGCGGAGGTTATACTATTTGAATACGCAGAACGAAAACATGTTCTCTCCGCCGCCGTCATAATCACAGTGCCCCGCGATTACGTTCGTCTATTATGGGCGTAATCCCGCAACTGTTACGATGGCCTCCGGGAGTATCCGAGATCGCAGCAGCGGCGCATCAAAAGATTTGGATGCAGTAAATCGCGCATAAGAGTTTATTTGCAGTATTTTTTTTTTTTGTATTTGGGGGGTGGGGGGCTTAGTATTTTCTGCGCTTTGTCCTGTGCACCACGACGCGAACCGAGAGTAGAACGTAGGGATTTCGTCGGGAGTCGTTTGGCAAAAATAATAATTGTGCTCACTAATGACCGTACGAAAAACGCGTCCTGAGTAGACGTGATGTGCCACTAGGACCTCTTGGAAATATTCCTTCAAAAGAATGTGTAATAAATTTCATCATTATGACTGTATCAGTAATATACTATACTTTGCTTTGATAAGTGTAATAATAATAATTATAAATGTTTTTTTGTTATTATTTAAATGAATTACATATAATCTTTACACTTAGACAGTAGTTGGATTACCCAAAAGCCTATTTTCTAGTAATATCCGTTATTGGTTATTGAATCAAATAAAACCACCTTATGAAACTTTTCCAATATATTTCAATCTCTCTGTATTTTTTTTTTTATTTATCTTAAATTTTAAAAATTAAATTGTCGTTAATAACGTCTTCATGCAAAAAAAAAAAAAACGTGATAACTCCGGTTTTAATGATTTCAACCAATTTCATACAAAATAATATACAAGTTGAGTTTCAAAAAATAAGTTTACATTTGGAGTGCAATAATATGCGCGGCACTCGTTTGACGACGCACAGTGCATGTTGTTTTATATTTAGTTATAACATTTTGGTATTTTATCTCTTTTTTGCTTTATAGTCCAAATAAGGTTATAGTTGTTTTATGGTTATTGTGTAATAAGGATATTTTTACGTGACTTTATGTATCCCATTACACAGTGGCCTAATTCGAACAAAATTTTCGTTATTACAATATGTTTATACGATTATGGGTATTTAAATATTCATGTAATATTAACTCTCTTTCCCCTCAAATCTTATGAAGGAGGAGTTCAATTATATTTTACATTTTTTCAACAAAATATTGATAAATAAAAGAAAAATCAATTAAAACTGATAATAATTAAGTATATTTACAGGTATATTCCTATTACTCACCTTTATTATAGTTAATTTTTTTTATTCAATAAACATTTTAAATTTAATTTTGGCTATTTGCCCCACAAAACTATTATTGAATTCATCAATTTTAAAGTTGCAAAATTACTTAAACATTCTTCGTCCAATGTGGTTTTTAGATAAGTTTTTAGCTTTTTTAAATATGAAAATTATCTTTTACAGCTGACAGTTTTTGCGAGTATTCCAGTATAGTAAGAAATAATTTAAGAATAATTTATGTTAAAATTGGAAATCCCTTTCGAAAATCATTATTCTTCGTATCATATTCAATTTTTAATCATTAAACTAGCTGCTTCAATGTCGGTGTACCTTGACTTGACTCAATTCCAGGTGTTACAAACAGAATTTGTTACTTCATGTGGTGAATTATTATTAGTATGTGAGGAAATAAATATTCATAAAAATACGTGACCAACAAAATATTACAATAATTGTATTCGATTGTATTGATATTTCGACAAATTTTGAAGTGAATTTTGTATTTATTGTACAGTGATATTTCGCGAAATATACAAGAACAAGTTTATCGTTTTTTTTGTTGACCATACAAACGAATTATACAAAATAACTCTAAGTGTATATGCATATTTATACAATTAATGAATTTTTATTTTCATTATTTTATAAATTAAATATTTTAGTCAACCTACTAATTCATAATATTAAATAGAAGAGCCAAAACAGTAATATAAAACGTAAGTATAGAGTAAATAACTGAAGTGGATTTAAAAAAATCCTCGTTATTTTATCACCATTATATATTTCCTCTTAGGAGGAGATTCTCCACCGGTTGGATTACATATTGTGCCCACTACTCACCTTTAGACATTTATACCGTATAGAGAATTGAATATTTTCTTCGGAACAACTGTTGGCCAAAATTTTTTTTTATTTTTCCACCGAATAACTTTCCACGCGTAAACAGATCGCTCGCCGACGACGCCGACGGTCTTTAGAGAAAGTTTCTCCTTAATTGATTTAACGTTCTACCGAGTTCGGGGCGGAAAAACGCGTGTAGTTCGAACACCCATCGAGTCTGTCTCAATTCCAGTGGAAGTTGATACGTCCGACGTAGACAATGACACATTGACAGTGTACGGATCTGGCAATGGCGTTTAACAACGAGATGGTATACGCAGTCATTCGTGAAACTATTATTCGGTCGAAACTGTTCGCGAACCGTTAGAGTTTCGCTTTCCGTGCTTTTACATAATAATATCGTTTTCGTCCCGGAATAATCAATTGGTTTTTTTTTTATTTTTTTTTTTTTATTTATCGTTATCGGTGTAAGAAATACATATCACGGTGTAGGGGAGGGGGGTTTGTTTTGACGAACAGGTTTTATGTAAATTTTTTTTGTCCAAAACGAATCGTCGTTCGTCCGTAAAATTCTCCTTACTAATAAACCATTCGAGTAAACGTGACAAATCGTTCACTAATTGACACGTAATTATGTACACGAGTTTCTGCGTTTAACGTGAATACACTGCTTGTATCAGCCTTTTGGAAACTTGGAAAACTTGAAAAAGTCAGGGAATCCAAACTTAATTTTGGAAATTTCATATTGTACCACGATAAAATGCTGTTTTCTAGAATATTTAGTCATTGATTATTTTACAGGTAATTATTTTACCCGTTCATTTTTTCAATTTTGTTATTAACACCATCATTGATTATGAATAATATGTATACATTTCTAAAAATCCTGAAATGCTCAGGGAAAAATCAAACGAAATTTCAAAATATAAAAGCTTGGCAACCATTGACACAGCGATTAAAATATTGTACTGTTTACCATTAATATTATTTATTCCGTTATTATATTTTCTTAGAAGTAAAGTGAAAAACCAATTTGAGGGTTCGAGCATTGTTTTTTTTGGTAATACGTTCTTCATAAAACTGTAAGTGTTGTACAGTGATCATTATTGTGCAGCAGTACCTGCGTTTTAAGTAAAGAGTTGGAACGAGAACATTTTATGCGATTAATCTCGGAAAACAAGCATGATAGATTCACACTTCGCATCGTGGTTATTTATCACTCCTCAGGTGGGATAGTTTTGGTGTGTGTATTGAATTTCAAAGAAACTCTTCAGGTTTTTAAATATTATAGAATTACAAAGATTGATTTTATATAATCGGAAACCAATGCTACGCGTTCTGATCCGAGTACTTTTATAAGTAGAAAAAGTGTTTCCCAGAATAAATATAATATATTTATATATAGAATTGAAAAATCAAAATTATTGCAATATCACTAGCTTTTTCGGTCCATTTATAATTATTGCACTCTAATAACATACGAGAGCATGTAAAACTATCCGTCTAGTTGTCGATAGAACATTTAAAACGATGAGAATATTCCAAATTTTACAAGGGGTAAGTTATGAGTTGAAAATATTTGAATGTGTGATTTAAGTACGAACTGTATGTAATTCGTGTCTGAAAATAATATTATGTGCTGCATTAAACCTTGAGGAATCCGATACTATTCCTAAACAGAGAAAATTCATCGTAGTTATAAATCAAACACAGCGATGTGATTAAATAGGTAATTGAATGGAAATTGGTTATACGGATTCTGTTTCATACTTGGATTAAAGTGCAAACACTGTCATTATTTTGACTTTCTTAGAATCGTCCGTACGATATACGGCGATTATCGATTTGATGTGAAATATAAGTAACTCTATTATATTTTATTAACTAATGTTGTTCACTGAAATCATTAAACTGGCAACGTAAAATATGTAATTATATTTATTATATTTTAGGTATTATTTAGCATAATATTTAAATGGCATTTTTTTCCTATAGACGGATTACTCAAGAAGAATATATTATTAAAAATGTTAAATTTGTGTTAAATTAAAGCACTTAAATACTACGAATTTCGTTCGTTTTACTAATTCTTGGGATTCTAGTCCAAAAATGAAGTGGTTCATTTGATTGAAAATATTTTAAAGCCTAAAGCGATTTGTTTAGTAAAAAAAAAAAAAAACTTCCACGTAGAAAGCACATCATCATCAACGTGTAAAATATTTTCTAATAGTTCATTCTGTTTTTTTTTTTTTGTAAAAATTAATTGCCTTGTTGTTATAATAATACACGTCATGTAATGGTTCAAAAACACACAGAGCATCAAAATGTCATTACGCATTAAGGATAAAATATTATTATTAAAGTTTTTAAATTCAAATTAATTTTCAATATTATATTATTGCGTGTAACGTCTTTCGTTTTTGTTGTTCGAGCCTGACGGACAGACGATTAAAAACAAATTATTTTGCAATAAACTCGTACGGATTTAAATCATTATACTGCTGATGGGCTTAAAATTGTTCAATTCATATTTTATTGTTACATATATACTTTTTTTTTTTGTAATACAAATAGTATTGTAGAGAAGCTACTTCGTTACGTCTCGAATTAATATTATAATTATATAAATAATATTTTTATAGTGCCTATCGTTTATAACCGCAGTCCAACAAAATTCTGAGTGAAGTAAAGAATACATTGATGTTTTTTTAAAAATTTTTTCTGCGAATAATTTTTTTCTATAAAATCCCTTCTTCAAAAGTTTCAACCAGCAATTTTATGAATCAGAATTTGCCTCTAGATGTTATTTTAAAGGGTTCGTTATTAAAAATTCTCAATACTTTTTCAAAATTTAGGAAAAACTACCTAAAATTTTACAAAAACGTTTTAAAAATTTCTTTGAATCCAAACTTTATGGAAATTTTTCATTAAATGGACTATAATATGAAAAATATTTTTATGAAAGAGAATTTGTAATATGTGCATTTTTATTTTTTTGAATAAAAAATTCTCATGGTACGAAGTATGATTGGCTTTGTTGCAATTTTTTTTTTTAATTATTCATTTACTCGTATATATATATATACCTATATAATGTTAAATAACTATTATGTATTATATTTGAAAATAGATAAATAAATAATTTTATTAATGATATAACAGTTGTTTTTTACTCTGTATCTTACCGCGCTCAAATAAGCAAAAGAGCAAAAAAAAAAAAATGGTGGTCATTTGACTATTTTGGTGATTCGTCAAAATTGAAATGAAAAACAAAAAAGCCGGACATACTTCGCACGACGGGTGGTATTCTCTTGACGGGCGTATTAAATTTTAAAGAAACGATAAATCATTTCTTCAGTAAAACGATTCTGAACGAAGGAAGTTAATAAAAAAAAAAA
>JAIPRM010007973.1:3713-16467 GCA_025469315.1 Stegophylla sp. TES_Ste_2020 | reverse complement strand
TGGACAAATATTTCCATACAAAAAAGTGTTGGCAGAAAAAAAAATAATAAAAAATATACATATCATTGTAAGAACAAGCTTCTTCGCTTCTTTTAGAGTAAAGTGTATGGTGAAATAGAAAATAATTAACATTAATTAATTTCTTTTTACAGTTTTAGTCAGAAAAAGTACATTTGATTTCTGTCTTCGAAAAAAGTTAAGAAGATTTGGCATAGTTAATGAGAGATTACTGCACTTATACTTTCTAAATATTAGAATGTACAAAAACATAAATTATATAACATTAGGATTAGCAGATACATATACTAGGGGTGAACCCAGATGATGGTCATCATAACTGTACAGCTTCCAAAAAAGGTTGCCGTTCAATTCCGTACACTTTTTTGATTAATACCACACACATTTTCCATAATCTTATCATTCAATTATGCACGTTTTGAGTTATATCAATACCACACATTTTAACCTGAAATAATGCTGAAATTTCCAATTTTAAAATAATATTAACTATGTATAATAGATATGATAATAATATATTGTTTCATATTGAATATTTAATATTTTCCAGCTAATCTACATAATATATTCTACTATGTGAACTAAATTTCAAACTTGATTGAAATATTAATAATTAAATTTAAAAAAATGCTGTATTTAATATTTAATTTATAGTACAATAAATAACTTCTAACTTGCTTTGTACTCTAAACGAAACAAAATCATCGTAGCCAACCTTATATAATACTAAATTTTATAATTTTCATTTTCTGGTAGTTCATAGAAATTTAAATCAATATAAAACTTCCTTTTCCCAATTAATGAGGGGTTCAGTCTGAAAAAAAATAATAATAACTGACTATACCTAATCACTTAAATATAATGATTATAGTTGTAATATTGTTATTATATTTATGCCTAAAAAAAATGGTCATTTGACTAAAAGTGAAATTTTTGTTCTTTTAGAAGAGTAAACTAGAAGAGTAAACTTCAAAATTCTAATGCAGTTTTAACTATATAATCATAATAATAATAATAATAATAATAATAATGAGCTTTATTGCAATAACAACAAAAGTAATACAAAATATACATAATACGATTGCACTAAATTGAAATCAACGGATGGCACACTGACATTGTTAGTTATAACACTATTACATATTTATTCAATTGGCATTTCAATTAATTATATTTGACCTATCCGGCGGGGTTAGTTTACATGACAAATTTAGGTTTATTTTAAGACATAGTTCTCTAACAAGCGTTTGCGAATTTCTATATGAAAAAGTGTTCACAGAAAGAGAAAAAGAAATAAAAGAAATGTATAATGAAAAATATAAGTTTTTTCACTCCGTTTAGAAGCTAAAAAAAAAATATATAGACAAGAAAGCCAGACATACTTCACACCACGGATATTATTCGCTCCTCGGGTCAGATACTCTTTGTTGGTATAGAGAATTTTAAAGAAACGATAAATCATTTTAACAATAAGACGATTTTGAACGAAGGAAGTGAATAGCATAAAGAATAATAATCATCATAATTTTCAACACACCCACCAAGAGCATCTCACCTGAAAAGAGAAGAATATCTGTGGTGCAAAGTATGTCCGGCTTTTTTGTCTATACCTTACTTTTTGTTATTTAATAAATAATAATAAGGAAAAAAATTAATGAGAAAAATAGTGCTGGAAAAATGTCTAAAATATTTACTCACATTTTCAAAATTTTCTTATGCCAAAATGTTTCTCATATTATTATGTATTTATATTTTTTAAATTTTCATTGAGCTTGAATCAAAACATGATGGTTTCCGAGTCTTTTTTATCTTTTTTAATTTTGCGTAGTTTTTCAAAAAAAAAAAAATTAATAATAATAAATTAATAAATATTGAAGAATTGAGAAATTCAAAAAATTGACCTCTCTAAAGTACCAACTAGAGGCAAATCTGGTTTAAAAAAGTTGCTGATCGAGACTTTTGAACGAGTAGATCCAGTGGCGTAATTGGAGTGTAGCATGTGTTACATTTGCAACACCAAACAATTTTCAGGTGCTGCAAAAGTATCATTTTGCAATAACAAAATTACCTCTTCCCCTATTAATCTTATTTAATACTTAATGTAATACAGGCGCAGGGTGGCATATGAACCACTGAATTAAAATATTTGTAATTATCAAGAAATTATAGTTGCAGTGTTATTTTCTTATAGTGTTTTTGTTTCATGTGGATAACGCACGGTTTATGATAGTAGTGATGGTACTATTTTAAATTTCGTCGGATATTTAAATATCCACGGTCACATAAAACAAATTGCAACATCAAAAATGTTTACCAAATTACGCCACTGAGTAGATCCATAGGAAAAAGTGTATACAAAAAATAAATAAACATTGTAAAAACACTAGTTTCTTTACTTTCTTCAAAATGTAAAATACAGATTTGTAAGACCAATACTTTCTTCGCTCCACAGTCCTCTCAGAATCTAAAATGAACAATTTTGAATTTTGATAACATTAGTTGAACTCTCATATTATTCAGTTATAATAATTTTATCCTAGAAAGAATTTCCTAGAAAAATCAAGAGAAGTTTATAATTATAAATCAGTGTTAACACAGGGAGCCTAAAAAAATCAAAAATAAAAAAATACACAATTTTAAAACAGATAATTTTTATTTTCTGACTTTAGTAGCAAATAATAAATGCAATAATATGTAATATTTAATCATTTATCTTAAAAATTAAATATATAAATATGTATAAATTTCTTATATGTTTATTGTTACATTTCAACAATAATGTATTTTTATAATTATATTTCATATAAATTTCACACACATACATATACATATATATGTGTGTGTATGTAAATAAAAAATGTATTCCAAATTAAATAAAAATATAAATCTAAATGTACTAAATTCTAGATGTTTTACAAGCATAATCATATAAATTATAATTTGCTCGAATATTTAAACAATCTCCAGTAAAAACTTTGAAAAAATAAAAGTACAATACAATTTTTAACCTTATATTACTAAATTGTATTTAAAAAAATACTATTCAAATGTAAAAATATCAAAAACATAAACACATTAAATTAATTTATAAAATGTATTTAAAATATCTGAGCAGCATTAAATTGTCCAAAAAATCATACTACCACTGTATACAGGGATAAATCAGATATAACAGTATGCCACATTATATACAAAAAATATTAATTTATATATTAGTATAATACTTTTAACTAAGATAAATATGAAGAATTAAATGTGTTTTCATTACATAATAAAGATAAAAACAATTGGAAATCAATAGGTTAATATAAATTTAATCTAAAGTCAATTTTTGTCTTAAAAACACATAATCATAATTCACAATGCAAAAAAAAAAAGAACAAAAATAAAATATTGTGTGTTTGAACTAGATGCAGGAGATCAATCAAAGGCAAAACAAGGTATTTACTTTGATTAATAAAGAAAATACTAGATTTAGTAGTTCCCAAAATCAAATTAATAAAATAAATCAATAATATCTAGTTAAAAATAAATTTTTTTGAACATCAAAATTCAATTTTAATTAAAAATAAATTATAATTTCATTTCATTTAAAAATTAATTAGAATTTAATTTTAAGTTATAAGGCAAATGTCAGTGAAAATGCAGAGAGTTCAAAATTGAAGTCATAGGAATTGTATGAGAAACAATACTATAAGCAATACAACAATTAAAAATAATAAAAAATAAAAATGAGAATTTAAAGGAGGAATGATTAGCAGTGTTCACAAAAAAAAAATATGTATAAATTGAAATTGAAATATGTATAAAAAAAATCAAATATAATATGCGTTTAAATCTTACAAATATGTATACAAAAACATTAGATAATAAATATAAAAAAAGTATCTAACTTTAATTTTTGAAGATTTTTTTAAGTAATTTGAATAATAAATAACATTCTGAGCAATAATAATCAATAAATAAAAAAATCTATTGTACTCGTAAATAAAGAAAAATTTATTGCATTGAAAATCTGAATAAATTGTATAAATTCAACATTTAAACGACAAAAATTGTACAAATGGATATTTTTGAAATGGGGAAAACTACTTTTTATACTAGGTATTGAAACACACCTATTTAATTTTCTTATTATTTTCATACTTGTTAATTTGTATTTTTGTTTTTGACTTTTGGTACATGAAATAAATTTTACTAAAAATACATATAAAAACACGAAAAAATTAATAATATGCAGTTCTTAAACAAATTACCATGATATATAAAAAAAAAAAACACATAAATTTAGCTAACTAAATATACATATAATATAAAGCCAAAAATATACCATTTCTATATTTTATCATTATTAATGATCATAAATAAACTAAATTCAAAAGCAACAAAATTCTTAACTTTCGGTACATGAAAAAATTATAAACATTTTTGTTAGATATGCATTAAATTTTTACTAAATGTAAAAAAAATCACCTTTTTTATAACCTAAATATAAAAAAAACATTACAATATAGCAGGAGTGGCCAAACTTTTTTCACAGAGATCTACTAAGAATAAATATTTCTTTTGAAGATTGATTTGTATAACATTTTTTTTTGGTAATTATTGTATATACTGGGTATAACAATAATATTGAATTTTCTCAGAGGTGGACATTTGGTAAAATTTAATAAAAATATTTTTTAACAAGATCAACTTTGAAATCGTCCGTGATCGACTGTTTGGCCACCCCTGCAATATAGGATTATGTAAGACGAATGTAATGATAGACAGTTTTAATGCCCTTACACCAGGGGTCTTCAACCTGCGGCCCGCCTTGTCTTTAATTGCGACCCGCGATCACATTTTAAGTTCACTACATATTTTTCATATTTTGATATAATTATAATGACTATAGCTATTGAAAAAATTGGGAGATATGTGATGCGGAGTCACACAAACACCCGGTAAACTAACTTACACTTGTAGACTACGAGTAGACATAATGAAGGTAAACCCACAAAAAACAAAATTTATGGGGGGGGGCAGCAATTTTGTTTTTTTAGGAGAATGGAGAGTGAAAATTGTAAAACTAGGCTTGTGAATTAGTATAAATATCATGCTAAATATCTGCACAGTTTGTTTATGGATTTTCTATTGTAAAGAGAAGACTAGCTAAACATACATGAATTTCATTATATACTATAGAAATAATTAGGTATAGTTATCATAAAAGAAAACAGTAAGAAAATGCTCCAGGGCTGAAAAAAAATAATGGCCCTCTGCCTAAAAAGGTTGAAGACCCCTGCCTTAAACAGTAATTACAAAAATGTTTGTAATAAGTTTAACATATTTTTTTATTTATTTTTTTTTATTTTTTTTTATAAAAATTTGAGCAAACAATTTTATTTGTTCTGTAAAAAGTGTTGTATTATAATAATCAGAAGTTTGTAAAAATTAATCAAAAACAATTTTCTGAAGAAATTTAAAAATTAATCAAAATATAAAAACTTTATATAAATTATGAATATTTTAAACACAAATATAATTCATAACAAACATCTAAAATTTAAATAATGAATTCATTTAAGATAAAATCAAAATATTGCAAATTTAAAAGACTGTATAGCAATCAAATGTTAAAGAAACTAAAAATTCCAATAATTATTTCTATTTTCTTCAAATATTTGTATGGGTATATATTTCTCGGTCAAAATTAATTCAGTCTTAACAGTCTTAACAGATAATATTTTCATCACAAAATTTAGTATTATTATAATTTAATAATAATTTGAACACTTCACAATATAGGTACTTGTACGTGTACGCTGGCAAATATAATTTTAAGCACATTATGAGGGCGAAGAAACTTTTATTTTTTTTGTTTGTTCTGGTCGGATTTGAATGAAATTTTAAAGCACTTCATTATTGCTGAAAGCAAAAAAATAACAATACTAAATGTCGTTTTTATTAAAAATTAAATATTTATTTTGGTCAGTTGCACAAATAACATTAAAAAAAAAGTACCTCATTAGCAATTAATGCAATTTAATGTCAAGTGAAGCAGACTCAAAAACTATTCATTTATTATTTTTATTTATTTATTTTTTTTAATAAAATTATTTTATGTAATATGTGTTAAATTATTTAAACCTTTTAACACCTTCACTGACAGAAAAAAACGATTTAATTACATAAATAAAATTTAAATTTATGATTTAATTGCATCTACAAATGTGCAAAACACCTAATTATTAACATTTCTCAGTTGTATTTACATAAGTCAACAAGCATAGTAATGGAACAATCTATTTTTCTTTTCTAATAATTTAATTAGTATCCTAGCAGTTGTGTGGCTATTTTTTACCTCTGTTTAATTTCTTTATTTTTAGTGATATTTTAAAAATTCATATATTTTATTTGCATAGTACATGCCACAGAATTTACATCTACATTTTAAAACACTTAAATTAATCAAATAACATTAATAAATAGTAAATACACATTCCTTCTATATGTTTAAAAAAAAAATGCTAATAGTCCCATGCTTGATATCCAATCTCAAGTCATAGTGAAAAAGTAGTAGGGTTTTCATTTGGTTTATTAAATTAGATTAGGAGACACGTTTATTAAAAAATTCAGGTGCAACTGCTCAAAGGTTAAACTTACCTGTGATAAAATGCAATGTTTTAATGAGATCTGGTTGCATATATTTCATAAATATTTATGAATTAAATTTTTTATAACAGAAATTATATCAAATTATTAATTATCAAAAAGCCACTTTACTTCTCAAAAAAAAAAAAAAATTGTTGATACTGACAAAATAATTCTGAGGATTGTTGAAGATAACCATAATATAGTTAATTATTCAAGGGACATGGCACAAAATTTACGTTGCCATTAATTTCAAGATTTTTAATATGATACATTTATTTGATACATTTTTATTTGTTTATTTATTTTTTTAATGTTTCACTGTACATACATTTTTTATTGCTTTTTCATTGTATTGTATTTACCTGTAAATTGATTGTAATTTCCTTGAATATTCCTGAATTTTTAATCAGTATAATAAAATTTATACATAAATAAATAACAATTAATATGTGGTAGGGGTATATTTGAAGTAAGGAACATCACTACTAAAAATATTGTCCAGAAAACCATTTAATTCTTTAATGTCTTCAGTACTCATTAACATGTGAGATATTTTTTTCAAAAGCGACAGACTACAAGTTTTCGCTAACATATATTTTAGTCTAAACTGTATTTTTAATCCAAATGGACCACGTAAAGTTAACCACTAAATAACTATAACCAGGGTTTGAGACTTCTAGCATTCATATATTTGTTTAGGACACTCTGTGTTCAACCTTGTGCGTCAAGGCTCCTAGGAGCGTCGTCATTTGTTATCAAGGTTTGTTATTAAAAAAACATTAAAATATACAAAAATATGCATTAAAAACTTTTAGAATTACATTCATTTCTGTATAAAACAGATTTTTAGCTGACTCTGCTATCTTTTAGAGTGTTATAAATAGATATGCTAGAAGTCTTGAGTCCTGGTTATTGTCATATTTAAATTATGTACCTAAGGTGAAATAGACTAAACTCAAATTATAAATTTGTCTTTGAATAACGAAGAAGTTTATATAGGTAACAACAAATTTTTAGTCTTAAATTATAACCATTTAAAGCACACAAATATTTATTTGCACTTTATTTTTCATTAATATTATATAAAATATTGAAATTAGTACAATACATACCAATCTGCCCTCAATAAAAACTGGTTTAGGTGGAGGAAACTTCTTAGGTTTGAAAAACACATCTCGAATGAGCATTGAATGTACCACAGGAATTTGTTTTTGCTGGTGTAGACATGAATTTACAGGATCAAAAGTTTCATAATCCAAAGCAACTCGTCTAGATACACGAGTCATAATTTTTAGCATGTCAGTAGAAGCAAGATCATGTTTATTCAATTCAAAACATAAGCTTTGAATGAACCAAGTCCCATGATCTTTATGTCTAAATGAATAATAACCTAAAAACAAATGAAAATATTGTTTAAAAAAACAACCACATAATGTTTATATATTCAATTTACCCTTATATGTACTGAATGCAATCATAAAGTCAGCATAAGTTGGAAGTTTATAAGTAGAAGTTGGAAGATGAGAATCAACTTGGGTTATATCTTCATAAAGAGTTACACCACAGTCAAGTCTGTCTCCTCTGCATGCCTAAAAGAATAAAAAAATTAATTCAAGTTTTATAAGCACCAATGAAGTGTTTGTTTTATGTTAATTACCTGTACAAAAAACATTTTAGGTTTTCCAGCCAGTGTAGGACATTTATCTGGTGTGAATGCTTCCCACAAATTTTCAACAGGATAAGGATTTTCTTTAGCAAAAACAAATGAAGAATTCAGCCCATGAGTCATAACAACCACAATGAGGCAATCATTTTTTGAATGATCTTCTGAAGCCACTATAAAAAGAAAATCAAACATGATGATTACACATGCAATTGTATTTTAATTCCAAGTTAATACATACATTTTTTAATATGCTCATGTATTTCATCTTGATACAAATTATTCCAAACCAAAACCTTAAAATCCATTTCAAAGAATACTGATATTAAATTTTCGACATCTTTCAATGAACCAATCCGATCCGATAAATTAGTCTTTTCAAAAATATCATTGTTGATAATAACAGCAAAGCCTCTATGTTCATGATCCATATTATAACAAGTAGCATCCTTAGAAACAACCATTTTAGTTTTTTTATTTTGTACATTTAATGCATAACTAGACATTCTATAAAATATTTTTAAAAAAATTAGTAATATGAATAAAGTAATAAAATTAGTTATTATTTTTACGTTTCTGATTGAGATTCCATTGGTTGAGCATCAATAGTATTGGCATCATTATTGGCAGTAATGGTGCTATATTGACACCATGATTCTCTTAACGATCTGGCAAATGATTGTGTACTAGGGCTACCATAACCTTGATTAACCAATTCTGCAGTCAACTCGGTATGCTTTGATCTGTTTGTATCTCTTATGAATATAACACTTGGTGTAGCAGAATAAATTTCACCAAATGTTGATGGAAAACTATGACATTTGATGTGTGCTGCTGAAGTACATTCACCAACACTATCAATAACATCTGATATTCTCCGAACATGCGCACGTGATGCTGAAATAGCAGCAATTTCTAAGCTTTGAATATCGTTTAAAACCACTTCGTCTTCATTATCATCGACATGAAATCCCCCTCCTTCAACAGTCACTGATAAAAGGTCCTCTCCTTCCTTCTCTGTTGTAATGCATGATGGGACATTTTCATCTTCTGAAGTCTCCATCATAATCTACAAAAATTAATAATTAGAGACCTAATGAATATGCCATCACAAATAAAATTTATACCTACATATAGACTAGTTGGTAGTGTATGTATAAATATGTATGTATGTATAAATAAAGATAAGTTTTATATTATTCAGGTAGGTGGGTAGGTTCCTACCTACTACCAAAATTATTTATTGTTTGAAGTTTTCCTAATAATGTTTGAACCTAATACCCATAAAATTAAATTGAATAAAAATAAAAAATACGTTTATTAGTAATAGGTAACAACAGCCAACTTTCTAGTTTAAATATTTTTAACTGATTGTTTTAAAATAAATATTAATAGTAATACATATTATCAAAATATGATTTAACATTGAGGAAAACCTTAAAATAAATATGTACCTGCATATTGTTTAACTAGTATAAAATAAAAGGTTTGTAACCTATTTTGAAGAATAACTCAATAAGGCTCGTTATTAGAATTAATAATCACGAAAATGGACAAGAGTCGAAATTAAATAAATAAATACAGTTAAAAATAATAAATATGACAAGTGACACAACACTGACCTGTAATTGTTGATGAATTATGATTGTAGAGACAATTAAGAAACAATGACTTTCTTTCTTATGCTGTTAAAATCCGATTAAGATGACGAAAAAATAACTACCTACTTTGTAAAACGAACTGTTATTGTATAGTACGCACAAGTACAGACAAGTGGATTTCCACACGTACAAAAAAAAAAAATTGTGACTCAACTAGACACGAATAATAAGATGACCAGGAGAAGGACCTGTTGATCGTTTACAAACCAGTAGGTAGTCCTGACTCTTGTGCATGTAGGTACGCACTACGCGTACGTGCGTATAAGAGGACCTGTATGTGTGTGAGTGCTTGCATGTGCAATGGATTATAACGAACAATAGAATGAGTGACGATGAGAAAGGGTAGGGCGGCCGGCGGGGTAGGGTGATATCTAAGTGTTTATCCAGCGCCAAACGACAATGGACGCAAGTGCGTCATAAGTGATTCCCAGAGAGGAACAACCTATAGATAGAGGATGGTGACAATGGAACACCAAAAATTTAATAATATGGACTTCTGCGTGTGTATATGATACTTCTTCCAACCCCAATCACCTATCAAAATCACCAAATACCATTAGACAATGGTATTAATATTGTAAAATATGGTGAACTACGTCGTAAGTAGCGATACACTGCTTTTTTCCACGCAATTCTTCCTATTACCCTGCGACTGCAGACGGTTATAAAAACAAAATATATCTATCTACTTATTATTTAGTATTTACAATCAAAGGTATACAGTAAAAAAAGGTTAATTTTTAGCCCTCCGAAATTCGTTTTCAGTTACGGTCTTGTCCCTAACCCCCCATTTATAACGAAACGACAATCAATATTTTTGACAATGTACTTACATGCACCAGCGTATAGTAGAAATTAAATGGTACTTAAATACCTGTACACACACTCGCGTGCGGCGATGTGTAAAAGAATGAAATTCTGCAAAAGACAATGATCCTATCCTCAAACGGCTCAGCAAACCAATAACAACAACGTTACGAAAATCGAATCGACGTGATCGTGAACGAGCGTACGAGACGGAAACGCGACGTCCGAACACCGAGGATCTTGAAAAACGTTCGTGACGACAATATTTCGACGAACACGACGCGAGAGGTAAATATGCTTTCTTTTCTTTCGTCCTCTCCGAATCGATACGATTTCAATAATACATATTAATATTATTATTATATTTTATTTTTATATTCAATAATATTATTGTTGTTGTTGTGATTAAACTAGCGCCAAGGACATGCTATTTAAGTCGCTGATTAGCTGCTACTCAATTCCACTATTAAGATGACGACGAATGTACGAAGACTGGACCTCGAAGCACAAGTTCACATGTGAGTGTGACAAGAGGTAGTGCGTGACAAAGTATCGAGTTGGATTATGATTACGATTTATGTGACTCTCGTGCGTGTATGTGTGTAATTGTGTGTTCGTGTATGTGTGTAAATGTGTGTGCGTGACATTATTATTTGTGCGCACGCGCGCGGGTTTATGTGTTGCGTGTGCGTGCATGTACGCTCGTGTACGAACCAGCAGCGAACAGGTACGACAGCAAACCAGTATCAACAAGTACTACGCAGTGGTGCAGCAGGTGGCGGAGGGGTGGTGGAGAACTCTGAAGAGTTGTCGAAGTTATAAGCAGTGCAGTAGTTGTAAAAAAACCAGAGGGTATACTAAAAGTCAGGGGTTACGAACCTTTTTTTAGTTATAGTTCCAAAATTTTGCAATCTAACTATCGAACTATCGAACTATCTGCGTGCCCTCTTCCCCCCCTCCAAAAAAAAAACAAGAAAATTATGAGCATTTTTATATACGTACATTTCAAGTGTAAAATATCCGGACATACATTGCATCATGGGTATTCATCACTCCTTAGGTGGGATGTTCTTAGTGGGTGTACTTATTGAATTTTCAAAGACAAGAAAAAATAATTCTTTAATAAAACGATTCTGAGTAGAGCTATCGTTACGATGGTTACTAACGTAAAAATAAATACCATTAAAAAAATTACGTTTATTGACTTAGGTACATGTATTGTGTTATCGTGGTTACCATAATAATAATATTCAAAAAATTAACTGGTTGATATCAAATTTTTTTTAGTAACCAAATAAATAATCAAACCGAAATAAAATTTGAAAAAATGCGAATTTTGAAAAACTATTTCTCTAAATTTTCATTTAGAACTGAATTCTGTTTCAAAAAGTTGTTGGTTGAAATATATGGACAAGTATATTTGTACAAAAAAGTGTTCACAGAAGGGGAATTAATAAAACTTATTTATTACTCTTCACTCTGAAAATGTTTATTAAAATTTTTCTCCCGTGTCACTGAAATTCAGTTTACGTACCAACTTCAGCACACGTGCTATAGGTTCGCTACCACTGCTATAAGCTAAAGATGGATGCCCTGCAGTCCCTTTTTCTTATTTTTTGTTTCTTTAATTTAATCAAGCTGTTTAAGTTTAATGTTTTAATAAAAAAAGATGTATCACAAATATCGTAATCAATCAAATACAATAATTTTACATATAATATTTTTTGGGATATTTTCACAAGAACACAGAGTATACGACCTTAACCAGTAGATATACGGTATTTATTCAAAATAATCAGAAGGTATACGACATATACCACCGTAAACCCTCCACTACGGCCCTGGTTATAAATCCCATTAAATTAATACGCACTAGAAATATAAAATTCATATGCACTCACAAGCAGGTTACTCGACCGATTATATTATGTAGTAGTAGCAATAATAATAATAATAATAATAATAA
>JAIPRM010007972.1:0-16470 GCA_025469315.1 Stegophylla sp. TES_Ste_2020 | reverse complement strand
CATATTTTCACAGCGCTTGGAAAAAGTATTGAGAAATTGGAAAAGTGACCTCTCTAAAGTACCATCTGGGTATGATTCCGGTTCTTTAGAGATACTGATCGAAACTTTTGGTCCAGTATTTCTATACGAAAAAGTGTTTACAGAAAGAGAAAAAAAAAAAAAATAAACATCATTGTAAAATCATAAGCTTCTTCACTTCGTTCAGAATCTAAAAGAAAAAAAAAGAAAAAATAAACATCATTGTAAAATCATAAGCTTCTTCACTTCGTTCAGAATCTAAAAAAAAAAAAAAAAAATAAACATCATTGTAAAATCATAAGCTTCTTCACTTCGTTCAGAATCTAAAAACACTCAAGGAATCTTTTTGTAATAAAAGAATATTGGGAGTAATTTAGGTCTAAATCGTAAAAGAATTTCATTTGGCAATAAAAATTATTTAACAAGAAAATGACACAGGTCTTGTAGAAAAAAAAATTACTCATGATTTTTTTCAAAATGTTTATATATCCAAGTATATTTATCCAATTTTATTTCCATCTATATTATGCTATAGTTAATAATGGAAGAAAATTTCTAAGTTCTAGATCTAGATTCTTATTTTTAAAGTTATTATTAAATTACTTAAATCAAATTCATGAAAATCTAGTTTACAGATCACATTTTTCCATTGTATCGACTCGTTTTTGGAAAAATTATTGAGAAATTAAAAAAAATAACCTATTTATTAAATAATACCAGGAGTAAATCTAGAAATCTAAAATGGAAATGTGTTAATTTTTATTATTTTTTATAAAAATTACAAATATAATTTTAGTTCATAAATAAGATTTTGATTGAATTTATTACATTACGTAAAAATTACGAATTTTATGCTAAAATATTACTTAAAACGGTTTAGAAAAAACAGTTGACTTGCAATTTACTAGATGCCTTCAGATTCATAAGCCATATATTATATAAATGAAGTTATGTTAAATTTTAAACTAATAATGTATAAAGAATTCAAAAAATTGTTAGATGAAAACTTACAAGAAACAAAAGATAACTTAGATTATATATTTATTTCCAAGTCTGTATTACACTAATGTTGATAATGGGTGAAAATTCCTAGTTTCTAGTCCTATTAATTTTGGAGTTAAGGGCTAAATCACTAAAATCAATTTCATGAAAATCTGGTTTGCCATTTTTTTTTTGTAATTTTAGGAAAACATATTGAACATTTTGAAAAATTGCTTTAAATTATCATCAGGATCGGATTTCCATTCTTATGATAATTTTTCAAAATACTTTATAGTTTAGCTAAGCATGAAAAAAAAACTACAGGAAAATTAAGTAAAAATAGTAAACTAAATTTTTATAAAATTAATTTTTGTGATTTTTTCGTAACTCCAAAACTGACAGTACTAATGACACAAAATTTCCAATGATATAATTTTAAATTCTTAATACTTGGGATGTAAAATAACTTTAATCGTATACTAAGATTATATAAGGTCTATGATTTATGTATCCAATAACATTGAACGAATATAAAAATTATTTTTTTTTTTTTGTATATAGTCTATTGAGATTAGAATTTGTGTGATGCCATTCAGAGACAATTTTTATTCAAAAAAGTTGCTAAATTAAACTTTTAGGTAAGTTTAACTACACAAAAAATTGTTCACAAAATAAATAAATAAAATAAAAATCATTATTAAACTAATATGCTCCATTTAAAATTAAAATATTTTTAAAATATTATAAATTACTGCATTAAATGAACTGTTTATTATTTTAAATATTTATAATAATAATAAAAAAATTTTAAGTGTATTTTATAAATCATTGCATGAATAAAACTTTTATTTAATTTCTTTATAATGTAAAAACAATTAATTACAAATGTTTGAGTAAAGAGATATTCTTATATTGTTTAATTTGTGTTTCCTACAAGATTTTTATTTAGATTATACTCAATACACTTTTACAAACATTGGAAATATTGAGAAAACAAAAACATTAGAAATATAGAAAATTATCTTTTAGACAAAAGTTAAAATAAATCCTAATAATATTGACAAGTGAAAATTAAGTTTAATTAATGAACAGAATTGGTATAACAATATGTGTACACATAAAACACATTTTAACTAAATTAATCAGTATAACTAATTTAGATTTTATTATTTCCTTTTCTTTTTTAGTTTTTTCATTTTCCTATTTTCTTTTCTTATTTTAGACGCTAATTTAGGGTTAGCCATTAATATATTTTTGTATCGTTTTTTAGCAGTTTGTTTAAATTCTGCATCTGCTAAAAGTTCATCAACAATTGTAAGTTTTCGTTTCTTATTGGTAAGACACCCATTTTTACTTTCAAATGGTGAATCAACAACGGTCCCAATCTAAAAAAAAATGAGCAATTAAGAAAACTTGGTTTCAAGTTTAATGTTAAATAGATTTACCTGGAAGTATTTTGAATATGCTTCAGTTTCATTCTTTTTATAAAATCGTTTTGTATCCAATGCTAATCTCATACAAATTAAGTCAAGATCATGTCACACACTGTCCGTTAATTTAGTAGCTGGTAAATTAAACCAATCATTGCCTTTAGTTTTTCCTTCTTGATTCTAAAAAAAAAAAATCAGAACATTTTTATTAAGTACATGTAAAATATATGTATTTAGTAATAAAAAAATAAAATGCAGACATGAATATGTCATTTATTATGTAAATAATTTATTATAGAAATATTATTCAATATTTTATTTTAATCAAATAATACTACAATTAGTTAAAGTTGAAAAGCAGCAGATCAATAAATAAAAAAAAAACTCAGGAATGCTTTGCATGATGAGTTTTTTTCGCTCATAGAGTAGAAATTTATATGTGTTAAATTTTAAAGAAACGGTAAATAATTTCTTCAATAAAACGATTCTGAGATTCAGTTTATATAAGACAGAGGTCAACAAACTTTTTAACAGAAATCTACTTAGAATAAATATTTTTTTTTTTGAAGATCGACTTCTATATCTTTCAGATTCCGAATGAAGTGAAGAAGATAGTGTTTTTACAATGATGTTTATTTTTTTTCTATAAACACTTTTTTGTATAGATATACTTGTCAAAAAGTTTCGATCAGTAACTTTTTGAAACCGGATTTGCCTCTAACTGATACTTAGACAGGTCATTTTTGAATTTCTCAATTCTTCAATTTTTTTCCTCCCAAAATTTGACAAAAAAAATCAGAAACCATCATTTTTTGATCCAGACTTTATGAAAATTTAAACATAAATAGACAATAATATGAGAAACATTAGGTATGGCGCAAGATTATTTCAAAAACGTGAAAAAAAAAATTTGGACATTTTTCTAATTTTTTTTTTCTCCTTTATATTTAAGATAAAAAATGTAAAGTATAGATAAGAAAGCCAGACATGCTTCGCACCACGGATATTCTGCGCTCTTTGGGTCAGATACTCTAGGTGAATTGAAAATGAAGACTATTATTGTTCTTTATATTATTAACTTCTTTTATTCAGAATCGTCTTATTGAAGAAATGGTTTATCGTTTCTTTAAAATTATACATACCCTTCATGAATATCTGATCCGAAAAGCGAAGAATATCCATGGTGAGAAGTACGTCCGGCTTTCTTGTCTATACTTTACTTTACTTTTTTTAAGATTAATTTAATCTTAATAGGTACCATTTGTGGTTTGATTAATAGTTATTTTTTTAAATGAGGTCCAAGAGGTAGCATGTAAAAAAGTTGATATTATAGGTATTTAATCAATGCACCAAGTACCAATAATGTATATTATTATACATTATAACATTAGGTACATTATTATTTAATATAATATAAATATAATTATAATATAACTTAATAATATTATGAAGTTATAAATTATCTTAATGAAATAAAATAAGACCAATTATTACTTCATCGATATGTGAATCGGTAAGTAAGCATTCAGCTCGGCATTCATGTTACTAAATTAACACTCGAATTAACATTATTTGCATAAATAAATAGGAAAGTATGTCTGTTTAAATTTTATAAAATGTTTTTTATAATATATAAATTATAATTATTTTTTGCTTAAACAATTTGTTTGAAAAGCGAGCAAGTGGAAAAATCAATTGAATATTACCTTTTTCTCTCTTTTGATTAATTTAGAGTTTTTGTCATTCACTGGTAATCGGGTTTTTTTTCAAAACGCATTGACTTAACAACGCGTTAGAGCCGTCCATGATGGTAACTAAAAGACGAATGAAACGTGGTGACATACCGCATACTGCAAATATAGAAACTAAACACAAGGTTATGGTAGTTTAAATGATATATAAATTTGAAAAACAATACTACCCACCAAATACAGAGAGAGGTTTAAATTTATTACAATGGAAATAACAAATTTGATTTGGCATTTTTAAAATTGGTAAACTTATTAGGATTATAATATATTATATTATAATTCAATAATTCAATATGTAAATTAAATAATATCCATTAGACTTATCAAAGTTATGATAACACAATTTCTTGTAAAAATAATAAACCCTCATCATCTATATAAGTAATTGTTTTATATATCTGGTTTATTATAGTGTTTGCTATTTATAATATTCAATTGATATTTACATTTTAGCGCTTAAAATATTAAAAACTCCCTAACCTCAAAAACGTCTATTCACTAGCGCTATAACAAAAAGTGGCCGTGATTAGAAACGTTTTCGCCTCACTAAGTGGAAACATTCTTATAGACCGGCGGGGGGGAGTTGTCCGACCTTATCTTCTAAGACCATGCATTGGAGTATCAGCTGGATTATATAGCACTGATAGCACCATTATTTAGAGAACCTAGGCCAGGGGTGGCTAAACGGTCGATTGCGATCTACCGGTAGATTTTGGGCAACTATCATATGAACAATCTCTGTCATGTCATAAAATCGTTGCAAGTACATACGGTTATAAGTAACTATATTTTCAAGGCACTGAAAATATTAGTCTTTTATTTTGTTTAAACAATTTTCATTTTGCAGAATATTGAAAAATGTTCTCGCAAATAGGGACACTTTTTGAATGTTGTCATGGATTTGATAGATGGCGAAAAGCCCCCTTCCCACTAATCCCTCAAATAACCATAGGCTTTTAAAAATTGCATATGGTTGATACCATTAGAGAGGGGGTGGGGTAAATCGAATAAATAAATATTTGTTTAATACAAATTACCCACCCACAAAAGAAATTTGGATTCCGATTCCGCCACAATGACAGTAAATTCCAATATATTTCTCAAAGCTACCAGAAATAAGAAACTTGGTTTATTGAACTTGTTTAAAAAAGATACAGCTTGCAACTTTATACTTGTTGTATTTTTTTTGGGTAAAGCTAATTAAATTTATTAAGAAGGTATTTCTGTCGTACACCAAGTTGAACATTCAGATTAAGATAATCTGTAATAAGCAACCGTTCTCCAGATTTGAATTTAATCACCCATGTCACACTTCAATTTCAACATCATGTTTATATATTTTAAAAGGGTATAAAAGGGTAATTTATTGTCATATACAAAAACATATTTATATTTTTTCCCTTAACACTTTCAAAATGTTTACTATTTATAATAAAATCTAATATAACGAGGACGCGTAAGTCTTACATGACTATTTTTTATTTTAGTCGATCTTAAAAGAAAAACAAAATCATAGATCATTACTGAAAAAAAATTTGGCCATCCGTGGCCTACGCTTTTTAGTTTCTAGCATCATCACTGAACAATAATAAAATAACCACAGAATAGATTAAGATAAACGTTGAACTAGACGGCCACAGTCTACAATCATGGTGGCCATGGACCGTGGTCAACAACCCCTAATCCTTACACATACTTTTTGAGGTTATGTATTTGTTATTTTTTGCATAACTCGCTATTGAAAATGTAAACAAACCCGATCAAATGCGAATGGTCGTAAAACAAAAGGCTTCACAGAGAGGGCTCGTCGACGCCTATGCCTCGTCGATGATATTTCGCGCGAAAGTTATACTATGAATATTTAGCTATTGGACGAGGCGGTTTTACGGCGCGAATATTCTTGTCTATGGGCGGTATAATGTAATCGCTTTGCGGCCGACACACCGATCGGAGAGACATCATGCACTCCAAGTCGTGGCTGTGGCTCCTGTTACTGTTATTCGTCGGCGTACCGGCTCAAAAGACTGACGGATGCCCCGAAAGATGCTCTTGTCCGAAAAAGCGCGCCAGCGACAAATTCACTCGAGTCAAGTGCGGTGGAGTGCACGACAAACCAGTCATGTATCTCAACGAAATACCGTTTACAAACTTAACCGACGTGACATCTTTGTAAGTTACAGTACCTATAGTCCATAGGTAGTTCATTTCATTCTGCCTGCCTTTTTCGCGGGCACGGGTGTTCACGATGCCTCACTACACAAGTGTCTTAGAACCCCAGAAAAACTAAAGCGTATCCCAAAGACTGAGAACCTTCATAAGTTATAATATTTTAAAAAATGTCCTTGCTCGACACTAGCCTATGGTTCCGAATGTATTGCTTTGATGAGGCAACTCGATCATTATTTTTATTTTGTGCACATAATTGATGTTCTCATTTTATATTTAATGGCAACCTATATATATATATAGAACCCCACCAGTTTGCCTGATTTTTTTTTTTATTAATTCAATGTGTATAATTTTTAAGAGATCATCTTAAATTTTAATTTTACATATTCAAATTTTTAATTTTTTTTATGATTACTTTTAGGGATTTGTCCAACAATGTGATTGCTGCATTACCAACAAATGCCATACCAATTCTAAATTTACAAAAACTGTAAGACAATTTTAGTACTTCGAATTTAATTTTATATTTTTACACTTATCATGTGTGTTTCAGAGATTTAACTAAGAACCTAATAAGTATTATTCAAAATGGAGCATTTCGAGGTACACCAAACCTTAAAATCTTGTAAGTCATATCTTGTATTTAAAAATTAAAATTTGTATTCTATGAAGTTATGTTAATAATTATTTAATTCAATTTCAGGACATTAGTTAACAATAAAATTAAAAACATATCTCAAGGCATGTTTGAAGGACTTATGTCGCTAGAACAATTGTAAGAAACAAAGATTTATTGACTTAGTTGCTAAAATGTTATAGTAATATAACATTGTATAAGCTATTTTGTAGATTGCTTTGATATATGACTAAAGTCGTACTATAAATTTGTTTTACTTTTTTAGGAATTATATGTATATTTGTATAATAATTAAACTTTTTTTTTTCAAAGAAAATTAAGCAAGAATATGATTGCTCAAATACCAGGCAATACATTTACTTTTTTGAATCATCTCAGTCGTCTGTAAGTACTCATTATTAGTTATATAAATTGTTCAGAATTGGATTACTATACTGTAATTTACACTTTTTAGAGATATATCAGACAACCCAATAGTTTGCGATTGTGAAATTTCTGGTTTTCTTGATTGGGTAAAGAAGAAAGTAAAACTTGGACCAAAGTTTGAATGTCGTGAGCCAGCTAGTTTAAAAGATGTTCATATAAAAAATTTACGTCAAGATATGTTGAATTGTGTGCATCCAAAATCAAATGCAACTCCAGCAATTGAAATTATACCAAACTCAAATCTTGTAAGTAGACTATTAATGATTCACATTTAAACTAATTACAATTGCTGTTTATTTTGTAAAGGTTCTTTTTGAAGGAGACTCTATAGAATTAATATGCCGTGCTGTTGGTACAAATGCTTTAGAAGGTGTTGTTTTGACTTGGAATATAAGTGCATTAAATTCTAGTGCTTCAATAACTGTTGTAGATGGCGATTTTAAAAATACAGGATTGATACAAAGGTTAGAATAATGATTTTATAGTATTTTATTAAGAGGCTGATTGGAAAAAAAAAAAATTTATCAAATTCAGCATATGATATGTAGCTAAACATATATTTATTTCAATCTTTTGTTTCTTCTAATTTTTAATATAAAACTATAGTGCTAACTTTTTTTTCCTACAGTAATGTATCAATAACAAAACTTAATTCAAATCATACGGGAAAATATGAGTGCAAATTGAATTCTACAAGTGGAACTCGTTATCAATCTATTTCATTAACTGTTATTTCAAATAAAACTAGATTTTGTGGAGTTGAAGGTAAAGTTTCTTTAATCATTGATTTATAAAAAATTTTATAGTATGGTCTTACTAAATAATAAATGATAAAATTGCTTTTACAATTAAAGAGAGTAAAGACAATAAAGGAACATATGCTTGGACCCGTACAGTTTCCGATGTAGTAACTGTTAAACAGTGTCAAGCAAACGAAGAAGTTGAACCTTTAGCTAGAGGCACTGTCAGTAGATATTGTAATTCAAATGGTAAATGGGATACGCCAGACACTTCAGATTGTCCTTACACAAGTCCAACTACTCGAATCTTTTATACACAATCTAAGGTATGCAGGCATGTAACTAGAAATTACAAAAGGGGGAGTTATTTAAGATTAATGGACAAAATTATACTCATCAAATTAATGATTTTATACATACTTTATTTTACAATCATGCACACACACTATAAGTGAATTAACGAAAAATATTTTTAATATTTTATTAAAATTTAAAATGTACATTTTGTCTTTCATATTATTATAAATACCTTTTTTTATTTTAATTAATTTAATACGACGAGTTTTTAAAGCTAGTGTATTTTTTATTTTATCCGTTGTTACAACTATATTACGATGAATTTATTTGACTAAACCATTTATTTGATTTTTTTTCACCAGTTTTGTTTCTTTAATATATTTTCAAATGCCTTAAGTTGAAAAAAAATCTTTCACTACTTGCTGTTGCCATTGATAAAGTCATCAATATTAGTAAAATCCAATATACTGCAGGGAATGTTTCTTCATTACATCCAATAAAAGCTTCCGTAACATTTTTAGAAGTTTTGTATTTTTTTCTTTTGATGCCATGTTGCAAATTCACCCATCCTTCATCTGCATCAATATCTGATGAATTTTTTCTTTAGAAATTTTTTGATTTGTGTTTAATTTTGCTCTAGTGAGTTTATTAAGCTGGTTAAATATTTTAATAATGTCTGATGGTTTAGAAATGTATCATTTATTTTTCACCCAAATTTTCTAAAAAAGGTATTTGTTTACATGTTTTTTGTAATTGGGTAGTTCGGTTGATATTTTAAGTTTTAAGATTTAAATTTGGTAGTTCATCATGATTCATGAAGTTGTAAATGTTTACTTTTACACACAAGCTGTATGAAAAAATGAGTTATTGTTATCATAATATATATTTCATTATGATAAATATGTATACATCATGATTAACAAATCTTTACCTTAATAAGACATAAGTATAACACAGTTAAGGCGATAGGTTAACACTTCTTAACTTTTGTAACATGTCCCCTCGTAATGCTTGAAGGTTTGACAAATTTTAAGTGAGAATCGTTTTTATTTATTTTAATAATGTATTGCATACTTTTATTTCTTATAGAACAATGTTACTCATAAAGATAGTTCAGAAACAGCTAAGCAGCTATTTAACTACACAAGAGATCACATTGGTGATATCAAAGATAATCTTGATATCAGTTATATTGCAGACATAGTTGATGATTATCTGGATGTAATACGAGATGAAAAAATGGTATTTTATTTTATAAGACTTTAATTAATTTAAATTGTTTAGACAATATTAATAAATAATACATTTATGTTTATCAGTTAGCTCCAATTGTAGTGGATTTAATAAGTTTAATGGCTGATTTGCCTAAAGAATTACTATTAGCTGCTCAGAAATATGATAAATCTACTTCTAGACTTGTGAATGCTTTAGAAACAGCATTAGAATATGCTTCTGCATTAAATTCTCGATGGGTAAATATCTAGGTTATTTTTATTTAAAAAACAATTATAATTTACATTCTTTTTAATGTGTATTATGAAATTAAATTTTATTTATAGACATCAGCTATAGCTATGGAAGAATTTGCTATTTCTAAGGAAAATTTTAATGGTTTAACTTGTGTTTGGGGTCGAGATAAAGATGCACCAACCATAATGAATTCTTTGATGTGTTATGTTTATAACAACCACACACTTCCTGAAAACAAAGTAAGCTAATATTATTAAAATTATTTTATTTAATATATGTATTTTATCTCTAACTGATCAAAACTCCTCTTATTGAATTAAATATTTACAAAATTCTACTCTTACTCTAACAACTTATTTCATTTATTTGTTTGAATAAAGCATTTCTGAATATCTATTCTTAACAGTTAAAGTTTCTTGTTTTTATTATTTAGAATATTTCAGTCATACAGTTTATATGACGTGATGGTTTATGATTTTATATATTTTTTTTTAATCAACATCTTAATTCCCAGCATTGTGTTATTAAACTTATATTCTGTTATTCACATAAAAAAAAAGTACTAATTGTATACTATCTTAACTTGAATATTCTGTATACCTTAAACCTTATCTCCTGACAAACTAAAAAAAATTGAGCTAGCATTCTTTTGTTCTAACTCACAATATGTAATGATGAAATAACTAATGTATCATGTAAACATGATACATTAGCCACTAAAATCTAGTTATAACAATTTATTAACTGTCATTAATCATAGCTAATAAATAATTATGTCTTAATAATTAGATTTATTGCTTTAAACAATGAATAATTACTGATATATTTAAATTAGTCATAAATAAATTACATGTCTTCATGTATTTGTTTTTTTTTTAAAAGTGAGTGAAATTTTGTTTATAGTTAAAATAATATTTCCTGAATATTAAATATTAAATAATAATATCAACACGTTTTGTTTGATTAATTTTAATTTTATACAAATAACAATAGTAATTTAGAAAAGAGTATTTAGCTTATATTGTTATCAATATAATAAATATTGTGAAATGTACTGTGTACTTTCTACATATCTTAATAATACTGTCATGATTGGTGTACAAGCAAAAACAAAATTTTTATATTAATTAGTTATTACTTTGAAATCTAAAATGTTAATATTCTAACATAATTATTTAAAATTACAAAAAGTATAACTATCAACTTCGTATTATAAGACTCACTGACACTTACAACTTATTTGTATGAAATAAAATAAAGAATATAAAGATGAAGTATTTATTTATTACAATATTTAATAACTATATGGTCACAATAGGTTTTAATTTAAGTTAATTAATATTTTAATATTCTTTTATTGCAGAACTAATAAATAAACAGAATTAATAAATCATAATATATAATTGATTATATTTTTGTTTAGATTGTTGAAGCGTTAATAGAAGTGCCAGGATCAATTTTTTCAAATAATGCTAAAAAAGATTTGTTTAAAAACGAGTTGAAGTTAGTATTCACTGTATACAAAGATGGAAAAATGTTTCCGGAACCAATGATGATGGCTGAAGACAATGTGACTTTAATACCTACAGAAATAAAATCATGTGTATTGGTAACAAAATTAGTTGGTGTTGAAATGGAAGATACACCTGAACCTATTGTAATAAAATTACGTCAACCAGAAAATTATGATCGTTATTTAACTATAAGACCAAGTCCATCATGGTGGAATCCTTTATCTGGATTATGGGATATAAACCCTAACACTAGTTGTCAGTTGGCACGCATTGGTGGTGGCATGTTAGTGTACAGGTGTAATAGGTTTGGTTATTTTGCATTGACCATGAGCCCTTTACTGGTACCTAATATTTTACCTCCAACAAATAGGTATGACAACTATAAATTTTAAATATTTTTTATAAATGCTAAATATCATAACTTTATGCATTAATTGTTTAACATAATGTTTTAGTACAATAAAAAAGAAAAGCTTGTTTGCGCATACATCAATCTATATTGGAACTTTTATTGGAAGTACTTTTCTTTTATTCTCTGTTGGTGTGTATGTTATATTGAATAATAACATACAAATGGCCAAAAAGTTGAAACACTCACTTCCTAACACTTGGTTTGCAATGGCCATGTTTTACTTAATTTATTGGTTTGTTGAAAATAATATTTTAAATTAATTTCACATATTTTATGAAATTGTATTATTATATTTTAGTAATGGAATTTATCGTACTGAAAATTCTAGAACTTGCCAAATTATCGGTTTGCTAATTCAGTTTTTTAGCTTGGCTTCATTATTGTGGATGACAGTAACCATAAAGTAAGTTGTATTCATTTATTTTGTTTAATTAGTAAATAAGTTAGGTAATTAATTCATTTTTTTGCTTTTAGAGTTTTGTATAAACGGGTACGAAAGCCATTCCTTCCAGCTGGCACTCCATCAGATGATGGTAATGGCATGAATATACCACATGAAGATGTTGTTGTCAAAAAACCACTGCTAGGTATTTATATGGTTGGTTGGGGTATACCAATGTTGTTGTGCGGAATGTCAAGTGCTGTAAATTTGCCTGGTTATGGAGGTCATGAAGGAAATTATTGCTTTTTAAAACCAGGTCCTGCTTTTGGTTTCATTATTGTTGTTGCTTTAGTGGTTATAAGTTGCATCTTTATTCTCAGTTTATTGGTTTCTTGTGCTGCCAACGATCTAGATTCTAATGTACAACTTTCAGAAGGAACACAGGCCACTGATTTAGAATTATTAGATCAGACAAATAGTATGGTAGAACACAATAGTTGTCGAAGTCTTACTACTCCATCTAGTAAAGTTGAAGACCCTGAACAGTCTCCGGTGGTCCAACTTAGATTTTTCAATGGAACCCTATTGGGCTATTTGTTAACAGTAGCTATGACTTATTTTAATGTCGCAGTCATGAATAGTCCAACTATACAACTATGGTTAGGTATGTGGTTTGCTTGTTTTAACATATTTCAAAACTTTTTGATTATGTGGTTTTATGTATTTGTGAGAAATGATGTTCAAAATGCATTAGTAGAACTTAAAGAGCATCGGTGGGGCAGAAAAAAGGTAGTAGATTCAGTTCGCGCACCATCCATTAGAACCGATAGTTTCCAGTCAGTTAGGCCCAAGTCAAATAGTGAAGTTGTGTCTCTGCAATCTTTTAGATCACCTCAGCTACAACTTGTAATGATGAGGCATCAGCTGAATGTTGAAAGACAAATTAACTATTACAATCCACATCAAATAACTGTAGCAAAACGGTTTTTCAAAAAACAGCGAAGGAAACAAAATCCTAATTTATGTCATCGCCCACCATTAACTTCACCAGAACTGACAGATAATGGGGTTTATTATTGTCAAAATGGTAAAACGAAAAATCTTTGTATGGAACTAAAACAAAATGGTGTCTTCTCAGACAGCGCAATTACTGATCATGAGTATGTAGAAGTAGATGGCCGGTCGCAATATCAACATAAATATACACAACCGAGAGACTACTCAACCGAAGAGTTTGTTACCAGTCAAATGAGTGGCGCTAGTTGTGAAGGAATTTCAGATAGTGTCACTGACTGTGGACGAAACATTAGTGAAAAAGAAACCTGCAGCAGTCCGCATGTCATAGTTTCCGATTGTTCTAGTGCGAACCCAATGAATCACACTTATGAAACAATTACTCCTAAAAAAGAAAGATGGACTGCTGATGCAAATAAAAGAAAAAAAGATTTAAGAAAATCTCATAAGGCATCTGGTTATACACTCGCTAGAACTAATAAATCAGACACTGACGAAAATGATGAGACTTGTGTTTGATAAACATTTGACTGAGTTATAGATACTGGATAATTTAAATTTTTATTGGAACATCATATTATATCATTTAAGTAGTAATAATTTTCACTCTTATATTTATAATTTTAATTGAGATCTTATACCAGGTATTATGATAAGTATGAATTGTTGTGAATATCAAATAATTGTTTAATCACTTAATATTGTAATTTACAAATGTATTGGATTTTGATCTGATATGAGATTTTTTCTTAAATATGTTTACTTCTAAGATGTTTTTCTGTGAGGACATCTCATAAAATTGAGAATATTTATTGTATAGGCAATAGGCACATAATCACTGCAGCTTAATAAGAAAATAAAATATTATTCTTTTAGTTAATCCTTTCAAGTTATTTTACCAATAATTTGGTAAAAAACAAAGTTAGAACATTTTTCTTTATTTATTTTTTAGTTTGTATTTGAGTTCTACCCAATATATTCTATTTGCAATAATTTTTATAGCTAGTTAATTTATTTATTTATTATTATGGTTATAGATATTTAATAAGTATTATGTTAATTTGAGTTATAATTATTTTAATTTATCCTACCTAGTTTTTACAGGTAAACCAGCTATAGTACTGCCATTTTTTTTTGTTTTTTTTTTTAAGTTGATATGAAATAAAATAATATTTTATATGGCCTAAAATGTAAAACATTTATTGACTTATTATTTTTGTAAGTATATTAATTTAATTTTTCAGCTCTAATATTGTGATTATTATTATTTAATGCCATTAATGATTAGCTGTAATTTCATTAGGTTTCAGTGATTGTAATTTTATTTTTAATTAATATTATTTATTTTTGAAGGTGTGCTTATTATTCTTAATAGAAACTAAAATGTTTAACATACATACATGTGAAATAATATCAGTTACTTTCTAATTAAAAGTAATAAATATTATTTGCTTCTTAATGAATCACCTAGAAGGATTATATTTTTAATCAATTAAACTGATTGAGTTTTCTTGTGTAATAATTGAACAAAAATATATTGTCTTAATATTATGAATAAATATTTAAAAATTAATTTTATTCATACGCATATTTTAGTTTTAAATACAAAAAACTTGAAAAAAGGCGTTAAAGTTTAAATGTTACTTAATCAGTAATTCATGTGAGTAAATTAGTTGTGCTTGGTAAATTATTTTTAAATTTATATTTGTAACATTGTTTTTCTACTTCTTAATTTTGTATTTTTTTAAATCAATTTGAGCTCTTAAGTATTATGAAAATAAATTATTTTTTTTGTGTACAAACTGTGTTATATATTAATTCAATAGAATACATAAAAAAAAAGATTCTCTTGAAATACATAATATTTATGTGCAAAAATTTAAGTTATATTGTTTTTATTTTTTATTTTTCCTTTAACATCCTAAGGTTCAATATTTGATTTTGAATAATTTTCAAAATTCTTGAACCCAAATTTAAGTACATAACGTTTAGAGATGTATGTTAATACTGTTTTCATTATTTAACTAAATAAGTCATGAAATGTTTTTAATTACATCCATTTTGTTTTGATTATTTAGTATCAGCAGTAGTTTTTATCGGGCTGTGAACATTTTAAAGTTTTTATTTAGTAGAAACACTAACTTGAGTGTCAGAACACCGATATTTAAAGTTTATTAGTTTTAAATACTACTACTTTCATAATAAATTCTGAAAAAAACATAAAAAGCCGGACATACTTCGCACGATGAGTGTTCTTCGCACGACTGGTGGGATTCTCTTGACGGGTGTATTGAATTTTAAAGAAACGATAAATCATTTCTTAGTAAAACGATTCTGAACGAAGAAAGTTTATAATATAAGAAAAAAAAAAATGCAAAAATTCGGAGTACCGGTCTGGAATCGAACCAGGTGCTGTCGCGTGCTAGGCCGGTTCCATTATCACAAGGCCGCTACACATACTTGACAATGTAGGTGAATTAGTAGGTATGTAGTATAATAACCGAAAATATTGAATTTACAAAATAGAATAAAATAGTTGGAAAACTATTGTTGCACATGGATATTAATTCATCGTATTCATCGTCGAAAAATACACTTGATGGCAATAAGGAAAGCATTAACCTTCTTGGAATGATTACAAAACTACAAAAGGAAAATAGTAGGTTAAATACTGTTATTTAATATTGTATACATATACATATACATGTATACACATGCATATAATAGTGTATACATATACATGGCAGTCCCTGTAATATGTGACAACTGATAAGGCTTTGTAACATTGAGAAATGTATTTGGGTGGCAGTCCAAAGGCCACACCGTAATTACCGACTTGTATTCGTATTAAATTTAGCGTTGAAAAATACATAGGATAAGATAAGCGATTAACAAATACCTTTTAGTGTCCGTACTTTCTTCAATTTTTTTTCAGTCTTACTCTTATAAAATGTTTAATTCTTTGTCCGTAAGAAATTTTATTGCACCAAAATATTCGCGAGGAAATTTTGTATCTACACATTAAATTTCAAAATAATCGGTTAGGCCAATTTTCTTATATGTGCGTTAAAGTGCGTGATTTTAGGTATAACTAACAAATTTAGTCGAAATTCTAACTTCAAACGGTTATAAAAAAAAAAGTTGACTAACGATTTTTGAGATTTTTTCAGATCAAGTAGAAATATATGTCAGTGAGATCATATTAAATTTTCAAGTCTTAATATCAAAA
>JAIPRM010007971.1:0-16472 GCA_025469315.1 Stegophylla sp. TES_Ste_2020 | reverse complement strand
TAAAGAAACGATAAACATTTCTCCAATAAGACGATTCGGAACGAAGAAAGTTAATAATATAAAAAAAAAAAAATGTTAGAAAAATGTCTAAAATTTTGTTTTTTACATTTCCAAAATTTTCTTGCGCCAAAATTTTTCTTACATTATTTTCTATCTATGTTTAAATTTTCATATAGTTCGGATCAAAAAATGATAGTTTCCTAGTCGTTTTTGTCAAATTTTGGGTAGTTTTTTGCAAAAAAAAAACAATTGAAGAATTGATTAGTTTTCTGGTTTCAAAAAATTACTGATCGAAACTTTTGGACAAGTTTTTCCGTACGAAAAGTTGTACACAGAAAAAAATATAAATTAACATCATTGTAAAAACACTAGCTTCTTCACTTCGTTCAGAATCAAAAAAAAAAAAATAATAAATAAATAAATAAAAACGTACGCATTTTTAATATTAATTCCAGGTAGAAAATTCAATCGCTACGTACGAACCGCACGCGTGCATCGTGGTGTATTCGGTCGTGTCCAAAGGATCGTTCAAAGTTGCCGAAGAGATTTTGAACTATTTGTGGCAAGAAAATTACACCCGCGAGAAGACGGTCATCGTGGTCGGCAACAAGGCTGACCTGATGAGAGCTAGATGTATTACTACCGAAGGTAAACGACAATAAAATTTTTTTTTATAATTTAGAAAGCCTGACGTATACGATATTATATTATATTGTCTTAAAAAAAAAAAAAAAAATCTTTGTACTAAAGTGAAAATAATTAATAGTAAAAATTATTTTCACTTCAGTACTAAGTGTTTTTTTTTTTTTCTAAGACAACATTTTTAAACACACCTACACTTAAAAAATAAATGTTTAGACCAGTGGGGCACCCAGTAAGGGGGTGGGGTTAAGGAGTTATATCCCCTACCAAAATTCTTTTATTTAGTATTGCGTTTATTGCGTCTATTATTGCGTATTAATAACGTTTGTGTGTAAGCTAATCTGTTTTCAGAACATTTTCATAATTTAATGTGCCTTTACACATTATGTTAAAAAATCAGTATTTCAATTACCTGGACATTGTGGTTATCTTGTTTTAAATCCTTTTCACCACCCATCTCTTCAATTTCAATTTTGTTTTTATTCTAAATTATAATTTATTTTTTTTTGATTCTGAAAACAACAGTGTAAAAATAGTTTTGCGCGTTAGTCGTATAAAATGGTAACTTATTTGAAAAAAATATGAAAATTAATTTTTCTTTAAAACTTTTAATCCCATGTTAGGGTTTTTATGTCAAATTGAGGAATATTTTTGATTTGCGAAACGTTATGACGTTGTATAACCTCATTTCACTTTAGTTTTACTGTAATTATGAGAGAAATCCATTTTCAAAGCATAAAGAACAAATGATTCCCCTCCGATATTTTGATGCGTGATATCGTTTAAAATTTTGATTTACCTCGGGCTCTAAAAAATTTGTAATTTTTGGTAGATGGTAAATAAATTTGTTCCATTTTACTTTTAATGTACCTTTTTTTTTTTTTTTTTTTTTATTTTTTTTTTGGGGTTAACTAGCTATTACAGTGGTTTAGCAATCCAACAGATAGTCATCTGTAATTTAATATGTAGTTCATAATGATATAAAGTGATTGGTTCAAATTTTTTTAATAACACTCCTCGAAAAAAAAAATACTGCGTGCGCCACAGTGGTGTAGACGGTCCTGAATCTGTTTTAAAAAATGGGAAGGATAATGTTGAATTCGTGAAATCGGCCCGGCCCTATGGGGTTTCTCGTTTCGAGTTATCGAAAAGTGTTAGTTTTTCCAGGACCTTCGCGTGTCGTTTTTCCGCGTTACGAAAAATACGGCGCAGTTTGCATATGCCACAGGTGTTCAATGTATTATTATTACGTATTATATGGCGGGGTGGTCCCCGGTGGCTTCGAATTCCGTTTAGAGTGTGTTAAATAAAATATTATAATAATATTATGCTCTTTCACGACGATGGTAAACATTTGCATCGACATAATATTATCAAAGGTAGTACCACTCGAGTCGGCGGAGATCAGTTTTTCGGTAACTATACTAACATCCAACACTGCATTACGACCGCCCACGTCGCGCGTCGTCGTCGTCGTCGTCGTCGTCGTAATATTGTGTATGCATAAAATATTACACCCGGCAAGTCGTGAAGTTCTGCTAATTTCGTTCTGATATTCGTTCGCAGTGTTCTATTTGATTGATGTTTTACGCATTTACTGCGGCAGCAAGATTATCATCGGGTAATAAATCAAACGCGTTTTGCATTTTTTTTTCTCTGTTTTTTTTTTTTTTGGATTCCGAACGAAGTGAAAAATCTTAATATGTTTTTACAATGATGTTTATTTATTTATTTTTTTTTTGTTCCTCTTTCTGAAAAAATACTATACTTTTTCGTATAGAAATACTTGTCCGAAAGTTTCGATCAGCATCTCTATAGAACCGGAATCCTATCCAGATGGTACTTTGAAGAGGTTATTTTTTCGATTTCTCAATACTGTTTCCAAAAACGGGGAAAAACTGTCGCAAAAATTTGACGATAAACGTCAAAATATGCAATTTCCGTAAAACTGAAAATTACTTTTTGACGTAACTTCTAAAATAATGCAGCAGCTAGGGACATGAAATTTTCACCAACCGCTAAAAACAGTCACGAGAAAATGTCACAAAAATTTCAAAAAGATTCGATCAATTTTGAGTTAAGTACGACATTTTGAAAATTTCGGAAATTTCTCATTTTTTGTTAGTTTTTATGCAATGAAATTTTTGATTTTTGATATTAAGACTTGAAAATTTAATATGATCTCACTGATATGTATGTCAAATTGATCTGAAAAAATCTCAAAAATCGTTAGTCAACTTTTTTTTTATACCCGTTTGAAGTTAGAATTTCGCCTGAATTCGTTAGTTTTACCTAAAATTACGTACTTACATAAAAGAAAATACATACATAAATAAAAGTACATACATAAAAGAAAATTGGCCTGACTGATTTTTTTGAAACTTTGACTGATTCGTCATTCAAATTACTATACCGTCCTATTTTAGAATATGGTGTGGTTGTTTGGTGTCATTTTGCTGCTTTTGTCTCTCAGCTCCAGCTCGAAAGAGTTCGTTCGTTCTGCTGGCTTCTCGTTAGGTATTGATCCACCCTCCTCACGACTATTCTGCTGTTTTATGTTCAATTAGATCTTATCTCTTTAGAGCAGATCGCAGGCGAATGCTTTGGCATTAGGTTTCTCAAAGGTCTGATCACGTCTGGTCACGTCGATTCATTTGATTTATTATCCTTACCCTATATGTTCGAATAATAATTATATGAAAAATGAACCAATTAGGCGTTTAATGTTATTGGCCAATGAGGATCCATCTATTGATCTTTAATTTTTATCATCTGTTAATTTTTATTTTGAACATTAGTTTGCTCTAATGTCTTACTTTATCATTTTTTGTCATAATTGTCATAATTAATTTAATTTTCTATTATACATGTATTGTATTTATGTATTCTGTAATAATTTCAAAAGGGTTTAACCCGTTTACTATAATAAAATAAAATGTAAAACATGAATATTTGCAGTAGGTATACTGAAAATTAACTTAACGATTGTGTTCTTACGCAATGCTTTACTATTATATTATGGGTTTGATGTAATATAGGTAATGACATAACGCATATGTTTTGAATCAAACGTGCTTTGTAGGTATATTCGTTTTGTGGTAATTAAATATTTACATAAGTAAGTAAAATAATTGATATTTAAATAAAATAATAGAACACTCGATTGCGCGGGGTTCGTTTTAAGTCCTTTGTCTTTTCACGACCGAGGCGCGTTATGCGCTCAGCTGCTAAAATCAAGATTCCGTCGTTTTGCATACAATTTCTCCTTTCAGCAGTAGTTCGATATAAATTGTTCCTACACAGCTTCGTGTCTGGAGTTATATTCAAGAAAATCGATTCTGAATAATTTCAAGGCATCCTCACAGTCATACCGCTAGGGACAATTATATCAATTGTTATTATTGTTCTTTTTTTTTTATTGTAATGTTTCATTTTACATACAATTTAAATATAATCACAAAATAAAATTGCAATAAATAATTAATTTGGTTAAATGTTTTCTAACATCTTTTTTAGTCGCATTTAATCGCATGTAATCGCTTTAGGGCGACAATATTTAAAACAACTTATACTGTTTCAGAACATAATAATTGTAGTGAAATAAATGTAATAAAGGGGAAAATAGTACAATAAAATTTTATTCTATCAATAAAGTATTCTGTTCATTGAGAATTTGTTGTTAAGGTGCTTCTGTTTTTTATGTTTTATTTTGAAAATGGATGAAGAAGCGTATTCCAAAACGTTTGCACCATAGGTATCCTTCGTCCTTTAGAAAAGATCACGAGTATACACGAGTGTGTTGAATTTTAAAGATAATAAATAATTTTTTCGAAAAATCGATTCTAAGTGATGCTTCAGTGTTATGTTACACGACCATTGCTATCAGTTTTTTTTTCAATCGTTTAAATTACTATGCCAACCAAAATCTCTACTGGAAACACGCATTGTTCGTACTGATCCCAGAAATTTTTCCATCAGGTAAAGTGTTTTCAGAAAATATCATCAAAACAAATGCTATTGTAAAGTCACTAGATCCTTTCACTCCATACGGAATCTAAAAATGTTGGCGATAGTCTCGAGGAATGGAGATATACAAATAAACAATAACATTAATTTTAAAGTATGATAACAGTTTCTTATCAATGATAACAGTTCCTTATCAGTGATCCGATTGAGCAAGGGATACAAATATTTCGACACGGTAATTTGATTCTTTTCAATAGGTCGTCACTCTAAGCGTATTCCATTTCAATGCTTCATTTAGGTAGACTTATGGCCCCCCCCCGGGTTGGCCTACGGTCAGCTAAAGAACTAAGGTTAAAATGTGATAAAACAAGAGCGTAATTGTGTGGGGAGGGGGGCAATCAATGTTAATAATACATTTTTAATATTAAACGTCACGGCTATAATATACATAGACTAGGGAATCGTTTTCTTTTGACACATTATATTACCAATTTTGACTGCGCTCACGATGACACGAATTTCGAATTGAAAATATTTAAATTTATGAACGCGAATTTTTCGCCCCCTCCCCCATTTTTATTTTGCAGAGGGCAAACAATTGGCGTGCTCGAGGGAGTGCAAGTTCATCGAGACGTCGAGCGGCATCCAGCACAACGTGGACGAGCTGTTGGTCGGCGTGTTGAAACAGATCCGGTTGCGCGAGACCCGGGACAAGAAGAAACAGAACCAACAGCGGAAGACGGCCATTCACGGGTCGAAGACTTCGCTGTCGTTGCATATCGCCAAGGAGATATTGCAAAAAATGTGTCTACTCGATTCCAAGTCCAAGTCTTGCGGCAATCTTCACGTGCTCTGAGTGTCGATTTTATCATAATAATATAAAACATATTAATATATCATTATTATTATTATTATCACTATCATAATCATCATCATCACCGCGTTACCTAATTACTATTTTTTTTTTTTTTCTAATTCGTTTCAACGACTTGACTCCTCTAACCATGATACTATATACTATATATAAAATAATGGCTGGTACCGAATTGGCTCTCGAACTCCAACCAGTGGCGGGGATACAAGGGGAGGGCACTAGGGGCAACACCCAAAATGTATGACCATTTTTTTTTTATTTATACTTGTTTTTGTATCTAAACAATATCGAAAATTAGTTATCATTTTCTTATTTTTTTTATTTTACAGTTGTTGAAATAGTTTGGCTCTGAATGAGAATTACACCCAACATCCAAAATTTATTTTATATCATCTTTTTTTTTTTTTTTTTATTTAAAATTGCCCCTCCCGTTTTATGGCGTCTATATCCGCCCCTCGCTCTAAGCCCACGTGCCGAATTGGATCCACCGTTTGAAAAAGTTATCAAAATAATTTTTAGGGGAGTTTACTATCAGGGGAATTTACAACATTTCATTTAAGGGAGTTTACAATCTCCCGGACATATCGTATGCGGGGCGGTACGTGTTCTAGGAAAATGCAATTCGACGACCGTTAACAGGTAGTGGAGCGAAGGGGTCGTTGCTTTGCGCATGAAAAATAATAATTCGCACGACTTGTTTTTTTACTCGAAATATTATTCATAATTTTATGGCGCTCGAGGAATAACAATAATAATGGAAAAATGAGCGAATTTTTTTTGCTCGCTTTTAATTTCGGAAAAAATTGCCATCCCCGAGGCGTGGGTCGATTCCGTGTTATGAACGCGGCAGAACGACGTAGTATAGACTGAATTAGTGAAAAAAAAACCAAAAAAAACCTTTATCATTCTTTCTCGACTGTTTCTCACGTACTCGAATTTTCGATTTGCCGCAACAAGTTTCCAGGGCCTAATCTTTTAAAACACTCAGGCGGAACTAATCAACCGCCCTTCTACGTCGACTGTTCTATTTTTCCTGTGATAATAGTATTATAATATTCAAACGCGCACGCGCGTCGAACCGTTTCGATTTCACTCGATCTCTGTCCACCACGACTTTTCAGAATAATAATAATAATAATAAAAACGCATAAAATAATTATTACAGTAAGACACGGGCGTTGTTTCTGTCCGCTTCTACTCCCCCGCCCAGGAGATTTACGTCGGTTCGACTTCATTATTGTGTGAGACTCGATAATCAATAAGATCATCTAAATCAATGGTTCCCAACCGGGGGGATGATGAACTAACAAGAAACATTTTGTTTATAAAATAATTGAAAACAATAAATTAGTTTATTTCATTCAGACCGCAAGTCGAAAAAATTCCTGACGAATATCAGGATGAATTTTTGGAGCTTAAGACGGACTCAAGCGCAAAAGACATATTTGATGAAAAGTATTTAACGGAATTTCGGCCCATTAATGATCGACTCTTATCCAAAAGTGACAGAATAAAAAGCAAACAAAGAAATCGATTGGACGGGGAAAATGATACGCGTTGCGCGTTGTCAAAAATATCCCCACGGATTATGGTGAGGAAAAAACAATCCCAAATTTCTCATTAAGTTTTTTCTAGCTTCTCCGAAGAAGAAAAATATTTCATATTAAAATGTATAAAATTGTATTCAAAAATATAAAAATTAAATATTATTAAGTTGATTTATATTTTATTTTTAGAATGATGAAAAAAATATATGTCATTAGTTATATAAAAAATAAATTATTTCGTATCATTAAAACAAAAAAAAAAAAAAAAAAAAGGTATTTTTAATTCTAATTTAAGTGGATGGGGGAAGGGCGTGAGGTTTTTGAAAATTTACAAGGGATGAGTAGAATAAAAAGAGGTTGGGAACCACTGATCTAAATAGTTTATTTCGGATTAAAAGAAACGTGGTGTTATTCTAATAATAATAATATTGAAAGAAATACATTTTTACTTATCAATGTTATGTTAGATTTCTTATTTTCATTCTAGGGCTGCTGAGAACTTGTTAAAAACAAACAAGGTGCCATTGTGCACACTCTGCTTCTCCTCTAAACGGTGCCCCTGTAATATCATATTATACATTATTATAATTATTTTAAATGATTAATTGTGCATTGTACACCGATAAGAGGGGGGTGGGGAGGTTACCGATTGCAAAAATATCAGAGTGACATTGTGTTTTGATACAGGAAACACTAGTACCTGTACGAGTATGTACCACGTGCCACTGTGATGACGGTCGATTTTTTGACTTTATCATTAAGCGTATTTTTACAATATTCTTCAGACACCATTGTGTCATAATAATATATCAACACAATGTGTTTTATAGCGTACACGGATATAGTGACATTTTTTTTCTTCTGTGATAAAGGAGCTAAATTATTTACCTATAAATATTTATAATTGGTCTGTAATACGGTTTGACGTATATTAATCGCTAAATTTACCATAATGTCTAACGATTTTTTATTTTTACCTACAGATGCATTTAAACACTATCGTTAACGTCCTCTTATGTGCAATTTTAACAACGTGTTATTAATACTATGAAGTTTTTATTTTGAAACACATATTATTATTATTATTCTAAGTTGTCACCGCGTATTATTTCGTGTACGCGTTGAAATTGTTCTACTTATTATTATGGTTTTTTTCTTTTTGTTTATTTTGACTTGAACGGTTTTATTTACGTATACGTCATACGAACGCTTATGTATAATTTTTATTTGTGAAGTTTTTCTATGGAAATAAAAATTATACTTATTGAAATCAATCTGTTGATTTCGCAATACCCGATGTGTGTTGAAGTTGTACTAAATTTATTATTTTCTCCGTCCGAAGAAATAAAAAATAATAATAATAATAATAATAATTATAATAAAACAAATCGAAAACGGACAATGGAGTCCGTCGATCCTCGAAAAACATTATATACCTTATACCACGGTCACAGTGCGTTTGGGTACATAAACGATTTTTTTTTTTTTTGTCACCTGTGAATGTAGAACACGTTTGGGTACATAAATATAACACTACGGCGTGCCGAGGAGCGTAGCGACGAGTGCCAAAACACGCGCGGAATTTGTTGATTTATTTTATTACCGTTCGTCAAACTGAAATTTTTGCTCACAGTAAATTTAGCGGCGTAGCTCCAGGGGCGAATCCAGAGGGGGGTGTTAGGGTGCTATAGCACCCTCCTTGACGTATTTGATTACCTGGTGTAAAACAAATATTATACATTATACGTGTATTTTTCAGTGGGCTGGACATGTTTTTTAAACTAAATTGGTAGGTAACAAAAAATAAATAAATAAATAAATAAAAATATTAAGCACTTTTCTCCTTAACAATATTGATAAGTAATAACCAGAAGTGATTGGAAAAAAAATATAAAATGGATTAGAGTTCGCAACATAACCATAGCCCCTCAGCAGAGTGACCTTTCTCAACCTTGAAAAGGTTGAACAATTATTTTCCATCCACTATGTCTCCAATACATTTCAATGATTTTGCCATGTTAAATATTCACAAACAGATAGATATAAAAACCAATAGTTGACACCTTCGCTCGGGGGGGGGGAGAGGAGAGGATGAAATTATAAGATTGGCCAAAAAATTGTTATTTATTTTTTTGTTAATCAATTATAAAGAAATAAAGAATGTAATAAATTGGATGGGATAGAATTTTAATTTTTGGTTTAAATTTTATTTGCTTTATTTATTTTATTTTGAATAAAGGGATTTGTTTTAAATGTATTTTTAAAGTTGTCATTTATGTTTATCCTTTTAAATATTTAGTAATTAGGACTAACCCCCCCCCCGGGCCCCCCATAAAAAAATCCTAGATTCACCCCTGGGGGCGTAAGTATGTAGATTGGGCTGAGCGAAGCAACGAGTGTCGAGGAGCATTGCGACCAGAAACATTGGAGCATTGCGACACGCTCAGAAACTGTTGATAATTACAAATTTTTACTATCGTCTAATGAAATTGCATATTGTGATGAACCAAAAAAAAAAAAAAAAAAAAGGGAATTATATTTAAATGTTACAGAGGCGTATAATATAGTTCATAGCAATAATATGCAAATATGCTAAATTTACTGCACCCCCCCCCCCCATTGACACGTGCCTATAACATGACACTATTTAATGTACCGTATTTTATTCGCCGAATTCGTGAATAATAATAATTAAATAGAACGAAAAATGCCGTCGAATTCGTTTACTTCTTCCAAGTCAAATGCTCTTCAATTTTCGGCGTTCGCGTTAAAAAAGATAAAAAGTTTTTTATTTTTTTCTATTAAATTTGTCGTTGTTCTTTTAAAACTAAGTTGTAAATATAGAGGAGGGACGTATACGGTGTTTTTCCATTATCAAAGATAAACAGAAAAAAAAAAAAAAGTTTTGTAAAACGTACTTACACATTATCATAACACTCATAACTGTAAAACTTGATTAAAGAATATAATTCCGTCGGTTTTTTTCTCCCGAGTTCTTTATTTTGCTGATTCTCCTCCGCTCACGAGTGGTTTCTATACTCAAAGAGTAGGTATGACCGGTGAACCGAAACGATATTTTGTATTTTAATGAATATATCGATATCGCAGAAAACTTCAACGTTTTAATGAGCTACAACAGTGTTATGTTGAACGAGTCAAATCGAGTTATGCGCAACGTGATGAAATACGCGTTACGTTTATTGTCAGATACGAGTGTTGTTTACAAACGCAGTATTATAATGACAACTAACAACAGTGAAATAATGATATAATCTAATAATGATCAATAATAATAATAATAATAATATAAGTTTCAATTTTTTTTTTCGATAATAAACAAGTGAAAGAAAAACCAAGTTGGATATTATTACGCAGTAGTTTGAAGTTTGTCTTTCGTGTCACTTTATTTCTTTGACAATATACAGCGGTTCCCATTCCTGTTTTTTTTTTTTTTTTTTCTACCCAAGTTAAATATTTTACTATATTTTGAGTACCCCCTCGTGATTCAATTATAACTCTTAAAAGTTTTTTTTTACCCCTTAACCGATCTTGAAACGTGTAAATAAAAAGCCGAACAGGTATTCTTCGCTCCTCGGGTGGTATATGTTCTCTATGATGGTGGTGGATGTATTGAATTTCAAAATAAATAATTTCTACAATGAAACGATTCGTTTGTTATTTACAGACTCAAAAATTATTAGAGTTTCAGTTCTTGGGACATAGACATAGAAGGCATAATTTATGTTCTGCGTTACGTATTTTTTTTCTATAATGTTCGTTTAATGGACGGGGACAACAAAATATGCATGTAACTAATGTACCGCGTCCTCACATACTCAATACAAAACTGAAAATAATTCCCTTATAATAAACTGAATCCACGATCAGAATCGTTTTATTGATGAAATAACATATTAATATAAACGTGATTATTAATTGTTTCTTTAAAATTTAAAATACTCACTAAAACTATTCTACTATGGGAAAAAATAATATCCATGGTAAACTATGAAAATTCTAATTTACATTTTTAAGATATTTTACGTTTTTAAATAATAAACCTTCCTCTCCCTCCTCCCCCCCCAAAAAAAAGCCGGACATACTTCGCTCTGTAGATATCTTCGCACCTCGGGTCAAATACTCTTGAAGGGTGTGTATAATTTTAAAGAAACGAAAAAATCATCTCTTCAATAAGACTGATTCTGAACGAAAGAATTAAATAATATAAAAAACAATAATAGTCGTCATTTTCAACACTCTCACCAAGAGCACCAAGGACCGAAGAGCGAAGAATGTCTGGCTTTCTTGTTTATACTTTACTTTTTTTTTATCTAATATATTAAGGGGGAAAGAAAATTAGAAAAGTGTCCAAAATTTTTTTTTTCACTTTTTCAAAATTTTCCTACGCCAAAATGTGTCTCTCATATTATTGTCTATTTATTTTTAAATTTTCATAAAGTTTGGATCGAAAAATTATGGTTTCCTAGTCTTTTTTTTCAAAATTTGGGTACTTTTTTTAAAAAAAAAAAATTAAGAATTGAGAAATTCAAAAAATGACCTATCTAAAGTATCAACTAGAGCTAAATCTTATTTCAAGTTTTTCAAATTTTCGAGACTTTTGGTCAAGTAGATCCACACGAAAAAGCGTTCACAGAAAACAAAATAAAGTGAAATAAGTAGTAGCAAGTATCAAAAAAATAGAAGTGTGTAAAAACACTAGCTTCTTCACTTAGTTTATCATAAAATCCAAATGATAATAATAGTAATGTTTTTTAGTTTAGGTCCTTTCCTTGTTGTATATGCTCGTACTTCAATGGGTGTAGCACATAGTTTTACCGTTTTCGTACTACTTAAGCCGTTATAGCTCCACACGCGAAGGGAAGTGTGTTGAGATAATAACCTTAAGGGGTTGGTCGGTAATAGTGTGTGTAGCTTTGATGAAAACAATAATAATTGTAATTGCGTAATACGTAAACAATCAAAACAAAGTTATATGTATATTCACCTTCGCGCCGCAGTAAATTATTTTCAACTCACTTTAATTATTACGTAACAGTTGAGTGTAGTAGACGAGAAACTTTCACGTACGAGCATTGGAACGCGTATTTGCGCATGCGTTCGAGTAAGTTAAGGACACGTTTGGCGGTCGAGAGACACGCGAATGACGCAGCGTTATTATTTTAAACGGAAATTAAGTGACTCACTGTGGTTAGTCAAAATGGCTGTTGCCAGACGGGATTCGTGTGTTTTATTTAGATTGTCCACTTAGGGCAGAGGATCCTCACAAACTGTGGGTCACGATTAAATTTTACATCCTAAGTGGATTGATGAAGTTAGTCTTTTACAACGATGTTATTTTTAAAGTTTATTTTTTTTTTTTTTTTGTAAAACACTTTTTTGTTTTAAAAACAGTTTCAACGAGAAATTTTTTGAATCAGACATTACCTCTAGATGTTATTTTAAAGGTGTCATTATTCAAAATTCTCAATAGTATTTCAACTTTTTGGAAAAACTACCCAAAATTGGACAAAAACACCTTTACATTTTTTTTTCAATCCAAATTTCATAAAATTTTTAATATACATTGACTATAATATTATGAAAAATATTTTCGTGAAATAAAATTTTTAATATGTACATTATTATTATTTTTTGAGTGAAAAATTCTCATGGTGCGAAGTATGACGGGCTTTGTTCATGTTTAATTCAATTTTTTTTTTTTTAAATTATTCAATTAATCGTATAGACATACCTATATACCTAACCTAACCTATAATTTTAATTAACTCTTATGAATTTTTTAAAAATAAACAAATAAATAATTTTATATTACAGTTATAAAAATTTTTGAATAAAAATTTTAATACTTACAAAATGCAATATTTTACACTGTACCTTTTTTATTTCCGTTGCTCAAGAAGCAATAAAGCAAAACAAAAAGATGACCATTTGATTATTGTGGTGAGTCGTCTCAAAATTGAAAAAATTTCCAAAATGGGTCGTACCATAAAAAGTTTGGGAACCTCTGACTTAGGGTATACGAGCCAGGGGGTCTCAACCTTTTGAAGTTCATGCCCCTTTTTAAACTATTATATAGGGTCACGTCCCCCCTTCCCATTTCTATAAGATTGAATTATAATAATATGTTACATACAAAATATATTATAATATTATAATACATAAATACACCATGACTTTAATTATTAACGTTGAGTATTAAAATGAAATTTCAAAATATTGCACTTGACTCACTGTTGTTCTATAAAACTATTTATGAAGATACTATAACTATTTGTAACACGTTCGCAAAAGTTACTTGGTGCTAAAAAAAAAAAAAAAAAAAAAAAAAAAATTACTCAGAACATTTTTTTTTTTTTTTTTTGTATTGTTTTTAAAACGAGATAGGCAACTTTAATATTGACGTTGAGTGATAAGCGAAAATCTAGAGCTTTTCTTTTTTTTTTTTTTTCTAAAACAAACTAAAAGCTGACAAAAACGAGGATCGTCTCACAAAAGAATCGCTAAAAATGTTGACGTATTTTTTGTTGTCTTTTTTTTTTTTTTCAAAAACCTCCCACTCGAAACTTTTCCCACGTTCGGCCGAACGCGCGCGCAGGAGTTACTCATAAATAATTCGAGTCACCGAAACGCCACCGTACCGTAAACAGACGGAGGGTTGAAAAAGCACGAACACCTCCTCCGGCCGTCTATATACAGGGTGATTCAAAATTTATGTTACAGCAATATTGTATCACATTATAAATATTCAAAATAGAGTAAAATGTATAATACAAAAGTTTTTCTTTATTTAATGAAACCTAAAATGATATCGAAATTTCATATTTTTTAACTACCCCTAAGGGATAGTTTTAGAAGAGTGAATTTTTGAAAATCAAATGGGAACCTACATATTTTTACGACACAATAATATGCCGATATTTAAAAAAAAAAAAAAAATAAAAAATCGTTTTTTTGAAAAACATCAATTCATGCAAAACTCTAAGTTTTAGAGAGATTTAAAGTTTTTGAGAATCGTAGTTTGACCTACATAATCGCCTTCATTAGACGCAATATTTTTAAAAAACCTAGAGTTTTATACATCAATTGATGTTTTTCAACAAACAAATCGTTTTTGAAAAATACGTATGTTTGCAAAAAAAAAAAAAAATATACAGGTTCCCAATTGATTTTCAAAAGTTCACCCCTAAAACTACCCCTACTTAGGGGGAATTAAAAAATATGAATGTTCCATATCATTTTGGGTTTCGTTAAAATATAAAGAAACATTTGTATCATATACGTATTATACTCTATTTTGAATATTTGTATTGAAAAAATATTACTGTAACATAAATTTTGAACCACCCTGTACTACATTTCGGGGGGGGGGGGTTAGTTTTTACGGGTCATTATAATATACGAATATAACGCGTGCCTATGTTGCGCAATACGAGATACGTATAACGGTTAGGTTAGGTTACGCGCTCGTCGTTCGTTCGTTCTTGTCGAGACCATAACATTATTTATTACGGGAGAGCAAACAGGTACTACGGTGCGGTGGGAGGGAGAAGGGGAGGAAAAAAGCAAAGAGATAAACTACAAACGCGCCGCGGCGCTGCAACACGGGATGGTGTTCGAAAACGAGCATAAAAATCGCGAGGATCGAGTGGTGTACGCGCAGGTACACAGGTTTATGGACAGAAATAATAATAATATTATAACGAACACAGGGCCAAACGGAATGTACTTGTGTGTGTGTGTGTGTGTGTTGTCGGCTTTTTCGCTCCGATTCTTCTCTCTTTTCACCGGCACTGCTCGCGCGTTGAATTAATATAACATCCACCACGGTACTACCACCGCGGAATATTATTATTATTATTATTAAAATAATTTATGCGGTATTTTATTTTTTTATTTTTTTTATTTTTTCTTGGTTTTTGTAGCTCAGTGAAAAAAAATAAATAAAAAAAACCGCCGACACTCAAAATAAATAAAAAAAAAAAATGATAAAAAGTTAAGTCGGTCCCGTTAAGCCAAACGGGTGTTTTTCCTCGTAAAAAGCGCGCCGCCTCGACTCTGTATAATATACTTCAAAACTCGATACACAACTACAGGTGTTGCAAACCATAATATATACATTGCTCATCATAGACCCGTGGGAAATCGCGAGCTCTCATTGGCTGTATTTCGTCTGTGATAACATTTAACGTGTGCGCTGATAAACACTTGAATTCCGATACTGATATAAGTATATTGTTTATTATAAATTTTTTTTTTATTTATTTAAAATTCTTAACACCCCAAAGGGGTGATGAGTAAAGTTATTATATTTTTAATAATTCATTGTACAACATAAACCGAAATATGCTGTTAAAGTTATACAGAGAGAGAGAGAGAGAGAGAAATAATAAACAAGAGCAAACAAGTAAATACAAAATATATATCATACATACATTAACACAAGTACCATGCACATATTATATACATACATATATACATACATATTACATATACATACACATACATATACAATAGATACATTCATTATTTTATTTTTTAACTTTAGTTTTGAATCAAAAGAAAAATCAATTATTATAGTAATATTTCGTACTTCATTGACGATATTCATTTACATAGTTATTGCACACATTTTAATTACCATATTATCATTTACACCATTTTTCTTTGTATGTCCAATAATTATTTAAATATTTTGTCCATTGAGGGAACTCTTCATTTTCACATTCTTTCCCATATTATGCGTTTTCTGCATCAATCACATATTCTCTGCATAATATAAAATATTTTGAAATATTTTCATTAATGGTTTACGTTTTTCCATTGGATACTAATATGTTTAGAATCCCATAACCATCGCCAAACTGCTTGCAAAACATGACATATTGTGTAAAGTAGTTCGAAATTCAAGTGTTTATCAGCATCTGAAAATGTTATCACGAACGATAATGCAGCCAATGAGAGCTCGCGATTTCCCATGGGTCTGTATAGCAATGTATATATGTTTGCTTATATGCCAGGACGAGAATGCGTGTGATATTGTTATATCTGTTATGCGCGTAAAAACCAAAAAAAAAACGGACTTACTTCGCACGACGGGTGCGATTCTCTTGACGGGTGTATTGAATTTTAAAGAAACGATAAATTAATTTTCTTCAATAAAACGTTTCTGAACGAAGGAAGTTAATAATATGAAAAATAAATGAGAAAAAAAAAATGTTAGGAAAATCTCCAACATTTTTTTTTTTACATTTTCAAAATTTTCTTACACCAAAATCTTTCTTATATGATTTTCTATATCTATGTTTAAATTTTCATATAGTTCGGATCAAAAAATGATAGTTTCCTAGTCGTTTTTGTCAAATTTTGGGTAGTTTTTTCCAAAAAAAAAAAATTGAAGAATTGAGAAATTCAAGAAATGACCA